>DWPW01000191.1:0-13397 GCA_018252015.1 Astraptes brevicauda
CTTTAGGATTAGGTATGTTACTGCAGTGGTTTAATTACTAAACAGCTTATAGTCGTCGTGATAAGCACCAACTGTTTTGTAATCATTTTCATTTACTATGTTTAAGACACTACATGATACATATTTCGTTCGTCAAATTTACTTTAAACTGTCAATTTCTGTGTGGATTGTGGGATTATTAAAAATGTTACTATATATTATATGGGAGAACTTTTGCCAGCTGGGGTACGCTTTCAAAAAATTTGATCGAGCAAAAACACCTTTATTTATAGGTAGATTTCCAAGATAGTTTTTGATTCTCTATTGGGGGCACAACTCCCCCTGAGCCCCTCTTGCCGACACCATAAAATAAAAAAAGTTTCTTCTATTCCCGATTTTTTATGCCCGATATAATGTCACGGATGGACTAAGAACATCATTTCAAATCATAGACTTAGAATTTTTCGTTTCAAATTCAGTGGAGTCCTGAAAATTTTTATTTATTTTGGCGCCCTAAACGGCCATGAATAAACTTAATCACATAATTTTGGTGAGGTTTGAACACTTTTGGCCTTCCTTAATTCGCCATTACACAATGTTTCAAAACGCAGTTGCGTGCGGAAATAAAACCCCTACATACTTCTCTTGAATATTGCCGCAAGACAAATGTTGGACAATATGTTGACCGAAACTCATTTTACTATTCAAAATGTCATAATATCTAATGCAAGTACTGTTGCTATCTTTATGGCCAAGTCAGGAAATTTAAAACCCTACTATCACTCTAGTCTAACTTTAAACACAAACACTAAAACCCACCAATGAGACTGTACAATATACAGATAAGCACTTGTACATCCACGTTACATAAACACTGCTAAGAGTTTAAGGATCTCAAGACGTTTTAGAAGTTTCTTAGACTAAGTCTTCTAGAAATTCGAAACATCTCTGCAGCTTGCACCTACATTCTAAATCCGCGTCAATATAAAATATTCCAAAATACTCGTATATCGTCCTGTTTATCATTTAGAAGTAAAACGTTAAACTTTATTTCTTTATGTCTATATATACATTTCTTTCAAAAATAATGTTATAGGTTACCTTTATCTTCTTTTTCTTACCAAGTATAAAAAAAAGTCGCTCTACGCTGTCTGTCTGTTTATCCGTCTTCTCCTAAACTACGCAATGGATTTTCATACAATTTTCACTAATAGAAAGAACGTTTCTCTGATCAAGCCAAATAGGTATTAGGTATTAATTTAGTTGCAAAGAAGCAGCATCAATCTTCACATGATTGCTGTATTTTTATGAAAAAGTTATCCTTGTGTTTTTTTTTTTAAATTCAAATTCAAATCTCATTTATTCAAAATTGATTCATATAGAACTCTTTTTGAACGTCAAAATCTACCATTTCCACCATTTATAAGTTTTATTCCGTGGGTCCTTGAAATTGTGCTGGAGTTTCTAGGATCCATGGACTGAAAAAGGTTAAGAAACGCTGCTATATTAAGCTTCAGTCTTCAGACTGTATAAGTAATTTAAAAGTACCAACACAGACATCTTAGGTCAGACAAAATGGAAGAAGAAAATCGTTACACATGATCCTTTGTAAACAGTAGACATACGATTAATGTCGACAATGAGTCTGGAGGTCCTATCGAATGGAGCTAAAAGAATCAACATATAAAATTCCAACCTTTAAAACGTAGGTAGTCTGTACCTAATACTGACAGACCAGCTATTCGACACTAGTAATAAAATTAAGTCTTTGAAACCTAGTGCTAATCAGTTCGTCGTCGCCAATGAGTTGAACATGTACAGAATAACAATTTAAGTTTATAGTCCGAGAGACACTCAGTAGCTTGGCACGAAACTCATCCCAAAACGTCTTTAGCTAAAGGTTCAAACGTATTTAGACTCCCGCCTACATTGGAAATCTTTTTTATATAAGATTGAACTAGAAAATGAGCATACAGTCTCTGATTGGTAGCAAGTGGTCACTGACGCCCATGTACACATATATATTAACCAGTTCATTTACATCAATGGCTCTATTCGAAATTAATCACAGATCGTTGCTAATCTAGAGGATTAAGATGGTCGCCTCATAAGGCTCTGTGAGCCGGCAACCACATATTTCCATCGAAACACAAGAACGCTTCGCGCTAGAAATTGATGTGTTGGTGATACCTATTCCGATCGAACTATACTCGTACTGCACTACCTTCTAGCGTACCATTTTCAGGTGGTACATTTTTAAACGCGGTAAACAAATCTATACTCACAGACATCTTTTTCAACATGTCTGTGTTTATACTATTACATACATATTATAAAGTAAGTATAATTTGTAAGTTTGGATGTTAGAGATAATCTTCGAAACTACACATCCGATTGAAAACATTCTTTCAATAATTTAGAATGGTATTTCTGAATGATTCTAGGCTATATATTATCTCGTAAAATAATAAAAAAAATGTGGCGAGCGAATTAACAAAGTCGACGAAAATACGATCGAACGACGGCTTTTTTTACGAACGCTGTGTTATCGGTAAGAGATACATGAATGATATCTAGATAAAAGTTATACAACTTAAAAATGCCCACATAAAGGTCCACGACAGCATATGCTTATGTTTTATGTGTATCTATGTATAACAATTACTCTTTTTTTTTTCAAAAATGCAAAAAATATGAAGTTTATGTTTACATGGTTTTTATACATACGAAATATTAATACTTATCCAAATAAATTATTTGCTTCTGCTTTTATAGCATGTATTTGGATTCACTAAAGTGTTAATATAACAAGTATAATATTTTGCGGAATCAATAAAACGATGTTTGCGCGAAAGAAGCGTTTTTAATAGGTTTATCAGATACTAATCGTAATAAAAGTTTGTAAATCGTTAATTTGCTTGATGTAATAGCATTTTATATGCTTTTTTCTAGATATACTAAACATAAAACATTGAGTATAGCCTGATCCGGCTGTAGTATAAGGCGTCACATACGGGGCAGATCAATGTAAAATAGTTGCTTGGATATTTACAAGAGGCGAGAGTGTAGAATGAGAAATCTACTTGAATGTGAGTGGAAGTGTGGAAAGTTACTTTTCTTGGTCAAACATTGTTAACCCTTTAATGTTTTACTGCTGGACATGGGTCTCCTCTCAGAGTAGGACGATTTTAAATCATAACTTACCGTAGTAAATCACCACTTGTGCAGCGTGCTGTACATGTGTAGATGACGCATTTTTTTTAAAACGTTTGTTTAAACTACTCTCAAGTGTGTCGGATTCCTGTAAATGTTTTACGTTGCTGTTATAACAGTTTATAAAATTATTTCAAGAATATTAGGAAAGTTCAAAGATACTTCCCTAAGATTCAAATTCAAATAACAAAACTTTTCCGGTTTAAGCTGGAAGTACCTCTGTCATAAGGGTTGAGGAGTTAAAGGCCAAATTTTTTATGATGTTTGCTAAGCAGAGAGCAATCTCATAACATATCTGCAAGCATCAAATGGCCAGCTCCTACTGATTAGGCTGAAAGTACCCCTGCATTATCGAGGTTGAGGAGTTGATTGTCAATTTTTTATCACATGTCTTTGCTTAGCACTCTCATTACATATCCGTAAGCGCCAAATAGTCAGCTCCTACTGGTTAGGCTGGAAGTACCCATACTTTACTGGGGTCAAGGAGTCGAAGGTCAAATTTTTTATGATATCATGTGATTCCCGATACTCAATGTACATTTCAAATTTCATTAGAATCCGATTAACAGAATTCGAGTTATCCTAAATGATTTAAAAGACAGGGGTAGTAATGTCCTCATGGATCTGTGGAACAGAAGTTCCACCCCATAACTCGAAATCATCGGACCATACCCATGTTCAGAAACGACAATTACATCATGAAATACAATCAAAGGGAAGAAAGAAAATTGAAATCGGTCCATAATTACTAGAGTTATCACAAATTTATTTTTTCCGGGAAAACTAAAGAATAATTCTGCATCCAATGACGTTTAAATCATCTCAATCGGTTCAGGCATAGCGGATTAATCGGTAAACGTACATAAAAACATACAAACAGACGAATACAGAACCTCTTCCTTTTCGAAGTTGGTTAAAAATCGATGGCAGTATCTAATTGATTTTAATTTAAAATATGAGAAAAACACAAGATCAGCCATCGCCACCAGAGACATTGCGGCACCCTCTAAATTTGTCTGAGCTCTTTGAGACTGTCAATAAGAAGCCAGCTCATAGGGAACCTTTATCAGCCACTTTGAGATGACTGGCCTATATTATATTCCACCACGCTGCACTCAGCTGAATGACTCTGTCTGCATCACTGTTCATGCAGACAGAGTCATTCAGGACCAATTGTGTCACTGAAAAGTCAGATATATTATACATATTACCTAAATATTATATTAATCATTCATTGACTATACTTGAAAGATTTTTAGGTAGGTAATATGTCAAAGTCATCTGAAAAGTTTTCTGTAATAGGCTAAATTACTTTTTGACCTTTAAAAATCGAAATGAGATTTATACAATATTCAGTTAGTATCCAAGCAATTCACATATTTGTATGTGCGTAATGTACGTAAATAATTAATAAATTGCAAATTAAATTGTCTTTTCAGTTTCAATTATGATAATTTAGGTTTGACCACAGCGATTCGCTAGATAACTGAATTGTTTCACGCGGTGTGCGCTACGGGTGGTTCTAAATTCTAATATGCGCATTTAGTTAGCCAGCCATTTAATAACAATATCCTATTTTCTAATCTTTGGTATAGAGAAACATAGAATTATAATGATAACGCTTCGTACCTCGTAGCCCCACAAGGATCTAAGGATTTTCCTGTGTCATGGGAGCCAGAATGGACAAACATTGAGGAAAACCCAGATACACTCAGTATATAAATTTAAGGTGGTCATTCAAATATTTGTCTGACCGGGAGTCGAACTCGGAACCCACTGCTTATCAGACCGGTACGGTGACCGCTCCGTCACGTGGGTTGCGGACCACGCATACATCGGTGGTAAAACCTATTAGGGATTTGTGCAGCAGCGTAACGTGGATTCAAGCAGAGTCAGACAAATTTTAAAGCTTTAGGAATAGATCGGAGATATAGAAGTTTCTAAATTTTATATAATTTGCCGCCCATAAAAGTGCCGACCCGGAAATATTTCTAATAATGACACAAATATTCCGTATTGTTTAAAACAAAAATAAATATTTGTAAGATGTTACAGCTTCTCAAAAGTGCCGCTCTAGTAAGTTACCACCAAGACGCTACGTCCCTAGATTTGATTACAGGGGCCACTTCTATTTCTGCGCTACTACAAGTAGTTGTCCGTTCTTGTTATAAGTACTCTAATTCGAAAAGTCTGAATACTGAATAAACACATCGTTACATAAAAAGTATCAGTACTTTCAAAATATTAGTCAATATGTCCGATAATATTCCGGTCTAACACACTGATGATTCCAACTTCTACATATATTTAGTTAGTTGTTTTTCCATGTACGTAATAAAGTATTTTCAGGCCATCTAAAACAGGACTAATCCTGGGAACGGTTGGGACTCGTATTCTATTCGTATTTAAAAACCATGAACTATGCCTATTTACTTTTTCCATTACATAAAAAAGTATATACAGAATGGAACACAAGCGCTTGTTTAAAGTGAAACGGCAAAAGCAATCACTACAGCTCCAGCATGACTAGCGTTAAGTGCGCCATTAATTTTCCGATCGCCAATCAACGCTTACAAAACGACGATTAGCGAAATTGTTTTCCATAACTTGACCTTATTTAAAATTATTTGCTGTATCCTGATATATTTATGTCTACCAAAATTTCATCGTAATTAAGCCAGTGCTGTCTTACTGCTGGGCAACGCTTCTCACGGTCAGAAGGGTTGTTTTTCTACTATAAACAATTGATTCACAACTTTCGTTCCGTGTTTCACTGTGTTCTTGTTACACAACTTTGTTTTGTACTAAAGATTGAATAGAGCATCATAAGACAGCAAATTCCTTAATCTATTAGGGAAATGATAATATTTATTCCTTTACGCACGTAACATCGAGAAATTATAGGCGCGGTTCTAATTCCAAACCCCCCAATAAAGAGTTCGAAATTTAAACCACTAGGATATCTCTCCTTCAAGCCAAAATTTATACTAGTATAGAATCGTTCAGTATAATAAATTATCAGAGCAATTTCAGTTGTGGTTTATATTGTAGTTCTGTAACAATACATAGATGAGATTCCTGAAACATCCCGGTGGTTTGTAATATTTCATCCTCTTACACAGATTTTATGTAAAGTCACGTGCATAGAATTTATTTTCATGATTTACGGAAAATAAAATGCTCGTACGGTAATGTTCAGTTGAGTTGTCTGACCAAGTGTAAGAGCTAAGTCGGACTTGTTTGTATCTATAGCCTTAACCGACTTCATTAAAGAACCATGCTCAACCTGAGCTGTTCATAACGAATAGGTATATTATAAATTCTTTAATTGCAGATTTTTTATCAAAATTATAATTACTAACAGTTTTTTGTGTATCTTAAACAGCACAAATATAATCCAAGCACAGCATAAATTGAAGGCATAATAAAAATAAATCATAGCAAATGATTTTTAAAATGATGACAACATTTTACGTTTAAAATATTTAACGTAACAGAAAAAAATTCACGCTCTCATTAACGTGTAGTAGGTACGAGTATCTATTTTAAATTTCTGCAAGGTTTACACAAAAATTGCACAGAAATAGCTGTTTTTTGGAGTTAAAGGCGCAAACGAGCATGTATACTTAACGTTACCTGATGTTTACTACTAGTTATAAATGGATATTCAAGCAATAGAATTTGTTATATAAGCAGTCATTTGTATTACAAGTCATATCCACCTCAAAACACGAAATATAAGTACATCACCTCTTTACTTTTAGATTAGATATACCTTTTAAACGGAGACTAACAAATCGGTATGTAGCAATTTTCATAACTATCGTATTTCACAAGACAGGTCAATAAGACCACGAAGGTGTTTACAAAATTCTGCAAACCTACAAAATATATGTATATACACGATATTTCTTCAACAAACGTAGACTGACTGAAGACAGATAATTGTAATAATTGAAGTCTCGCAAAACCTTAATAGGAAGAAAAGAGCTACGAAGAAGAAGACGACCATATTTGTTTGTTCGTTCGTACAGTTATTAGATTGACCTATCTATTATCTTACTAATATGATAAAGTTTATGAGGATGGTTGGATGGAGGTATGGATGAATGTTTGTTACTCTATAACTTCAGAACGGTTCTGAATGAAATTTGGTACAGATATAGATTGTAGTCGGAAATAACATATAGGCTATTTTTTAGCCCAAAAAAATACGCGGTTCCTGTGGAATAGTTTTTGTTTTTTCTAATGTCGACTCCTTAATATGATTTTGTGCATAAGATTAGTTAAGGGTTAGATAGATAAAGGTTAGATTAGATAACGACATGAGTCACTTTTTATGCCGGTAAGTAAAAAAAATGTTATTTTATTGATGTATAAAATTTCAATTATATGAAGGTATGTCATGTTACATTTTTTATAATTGTGAAACAAACCGCGCGGGCACGTATAGTTTTTAATATTTCTATTTTTAAAAAACGCAATGCATTTACGTACATACGTGGTACCTACAAAATTCAGGTAACTTTAGGAGTATGTGCATATTCTACAAGTTCTACGAGATGCTACGATAATACAAAATACTACGAGAGTATTAGGTACCTATGTATAAATTCTTCCAACAACCGTGATAATGCAAGAGGCTAAGAAATAGCAATTTCTGAGATCATAATAACTTTAAGAAGTATTAGTAGCACGGCAGCCTATAATCAAGCGTTAGGTCATAGCACCGGAAACTCAATTCTGCACATAACAAAGGTAACATATCTATAAATCAGTAGATGAAACTGAAAATGTGAAAAGTGTAGCAAATTGCTGTTAAAAATATTTAGATAATGAAATCGGATGTGTTGGTACCTACATATCTACCTAAGGAAAACTAAGGAAAGGTTTTATTTCTCTATTCACATCAAAAACCTAATACTAGATTCTCTACTTAAATGAAACTTTAAAACCTAACCTGTAAAGATTTGAATTTAGTGGAGTAGAAAAGACGTGTCTTGACCACATTTTTATTTTCGTCTTTGAATGTTCTTCGTTGGACCTCAGCCAGATTCCCAAAGCAATATCGCACCTCTGTAATTGTACTACGGTGAGCCGCAATTTCACAAAACATATGTTTTTGTACGCGAATTTCGGCATTTGAATTGCAATCTTTGTACAAATGTTGGCACGAATTTGTGTTCATTTTGCATTCTATATGTTAACGAAAATAATTCCTTATTTTCATTGTGTGCTCATAATTAGCAGCAGTAGTAGTAGATTTAACTTATAACTTCATTCACATTTCGTTTTTATCCTCTTACTTTTTAAAGCAAATACCTACAGCTGCTTACGTAGATATCTACTTTAATTAAGACATGGCCACAGCTTTCCGAGCTTCGCTGTTTACATACCAAGTCTTCATTAATATTTCACAACCATCTGACTTAAACCTTAATTCACTTTTCGCGCAACTAACTTGTTTTTTTTAACAAAATAAACATCCTTTATAATCATAGTCACATACAAACAGGCATGAATTAATACAAAGAGATTATATTTATATCCGACTTAATAAGCATTACATAACAATTAAGAAAGGGCTTTTTAATTTTAAATACTACAAAACATAATATGTATTATATCTTAGCTTCATTAGTTCTTGGCACCGGCTTCGTTCGCACTTAGGTATTAGCGATTTTCTCTCGGAAATATAAATTTGAGTTTTACATAAATTATTTTTTATAATAAAACGATTGGTTTTTTTGTCATAAAACATCTAATACCTATTGAGGTATACTTATATATTTTTATGTGATAGTAGATAGTATATATACAAGGAATGTAATTATGTAGGCATGTCTTTACCTAAGTACTTCAAAAGGTGACGGAGATGGTTGACGATTGTTTAATTTAACAAGTAATTACATTTGCTTTTAAACGCGCACCGTTCTAACTACGCATCCTCGTGTAGATTTTAAATGCGTGGGTGTTTTTTGAAACACGTTATTAACTTTAAAAACTTTTTATATACTTTTATTGATGGTAAGACAACCGCCACACCTATTTCTGCTTATAACAGCATATTAAGCGCTGCTGTGTTCTGGTTTAAAGGGTATGGTAACAGAGACATACTTATTCGTGGCGTTCTAACTTAGTCCTCAGGGTCAGCAACACACCTGTGACCGACCTCAGTGGGACTGCGATCTTATCTGGGGTTGATTACAGATGTCCATAGGTAGCAGTGGGTACTTACCATCAAGTGGGCTGCATGCTTGTTTACTATTTCCATAACATAAAAAATATTTAGGTGCTTTCGGACAAAACCAACGTTCTCGTAGTTTTCATTTATGTTGACTACTTCAATTTGATACAAAAAAACAAAGTCGTTTTATATCTAAGAGCTTGAAAATGCCACTTAACCGCTTATTTTGAACTCACAACCAACAATTTATCGTTCAGAAAACTTTGTTAGTATCTATATTTTTTCTTATTAAATTACTAAAGAGCAAACGGCCCGTGTTCAAACAGCCAACGTTCGATTTAATTAGAAAATGTGGGAAACCTTTTGTCCCCTATCCTGAGCTGGCTCTGTTTAGAGCAAAATATAAATATAGTTTCTAACCCACTAATTACACGACATTCTCCTTTACTTTCCCAACTATATTATTAAATTCTTATTGTAAGATCTATGTAAGATATTATCAACCTTTTTCATGTCAGGGAGCCTTCCAACGGTACCGCCTTGGAAGGCTCCGTGCTGCTTTAGGAGAATCATCGGGTTATATGGAATAATTAAATCCCCTTTATATCCTTTCTGGGCGTTACGTAGAGAACTCTGGGAACGCCAAAGAAATACAACCGGAGTCTTCTGAACGCGAGGTCCCTGTCAGGCACTGCCCGGTAGTGCAATTACACCCATCCCTTACATCTCACACCTACATTGCTTACGACAGTACGCACACACATATTGTCGTCCTTCCCGAACCCGTTTTCCGTTGGCCAGACAATTTGAATTCCATGTTCCTGTTCCGGGATCAGAATAGGCTACGGTATCTCCTGCTAATCGTAAGAAGCGACTAAAAGGGTTCTTTCAGGGTTACGGGTTGCAAAAGTAGGAGCTCAAACCATCCATCGAGCGACTGGAAAGAACTGCGTTATGCGTGGTCGCATACCGTTGTGAATCAGACGGGTGCGGCGAACGTAACGCTCGTCTGGGTAGAGCCCGAAGGGGCAATGCGCTCAGAGGACTCCGATTGCGTTCCTTTGGAGATCCCGGAGTCCTCTTCGCAGGTCTAAAAACGGCCACAGAGGTGGTTTTAGCGCAGTAAAAATCCCACATAACCCGTCGTCCCTCCTATGGTGACGGGTATCTTTTGAAGCTTTCCCCTCTCGACAATAAAAGAAAGGCAATTTGAAAAGTTCCTTTCTAGTTACGTTTAAGACAGGCAGGCGATACCGTAACTGTATTCTGGTTGCAATTATCTGGGCGCCCCGGCGAATAATATATTTGGCGCCCTGTGTCTATTCTAGTACTTATTATAAAGCGCACGACATTATTTGTTTATTTCAACGCAGTACTTAATCTCTGGAAATATGGTGAACAGAATTACACAGGGTGAATTTTTCCAATGAAGAATTTTAAATTTTCGTAATCGGGAATCGAACCAACTCATTTTGAAAAAAACTACCACTCCCTGTATTATTACGCCATCAGATAGTGTTACTTATAAGGATCAAAATCTGGATAATAACTATTTATGTTAAACGAAAGGAAAGGGCTCATTCTGTAAAAAATGCCTTTTTCCTATACATTATCTGACTAAGCCTTTTAGTAACCAAGGTTTCGATTATGTTGAATTATGAATTTAACCTATAAGGATTAACAAAAATGCTGAATGGACTCACAAGGCCGAATTTGATATACACTATAACAGTATTATTATTTTCTCAAAAGAATTGTTTCCCTAGGCGGCAATCGAATGACTTCATTTTAACAAAAGAAAATCATAGCCAGTATTACTGGACCATCGGATAGTGTCGCTTTTAATCTGATCAAATTCTACAATTCTGGAAATCAACTATACATGGTAAACTACGGGAAAGTACATTTTTTAGAAAATACATTTTGTTTAGTTAAGGGCTTATTGAGAGAATGTAAATGGAAAAAAGTAATTATCTTAAAATAAGCCCCTTCCTTTAGTTTCATTCCTGGTTAGGGAATTATTTTTTTAAACTAATAACGGATCGCTATTTCTCATAGTTTCGGATTTCTCCATCCACAACACTTGAAAAATTCACCCTGTGTATAGAAAGAAAGGAAGATGTATAAGATGTATATATCACGTCTTTGAATCTTATAGGCCGTTTATTGAGGAAGGCTTTAGGCCACAAATGATTTGAATCGGTTAACTGGAGAAAAAGTTGGCGCCCAAAGGACCGTCCCGAGTGACTGCCCTAAAACTGGGACTGGTGCCTACACAGCCTACATACACGTTTGCAAGCTAACTTTTTATTGACATAAATGGAAATTTGTACTAGTGACCGGATAAAAACATAAGGTATTGAAGAAAAAAATTCTCCTACTTGTTTATTTTTTATAGTGAACTGAAGAATACTTAGAGCAATGATAGCCTTATGGTTGAAACTCGGCCTCTCAATCGGGGGGTCCGAAGTTCAAATCTCAGGCACGCACTTCCGTCTTTTCGAAGTTATGTGCGTACTATAAATTAATTATCACTTGCTTTAGCGGTGAAGGAAACCTACACACCTGAGAGTTCTTTAAAAAACAAAAATCTCAAAGGTGTGTGATTTCTACCAATTCATACTTGGCCAGCGCGGAGGTCTATAGCCTTCATCCCTCTCACTCGAGAGGAGATCGGTGCCCAGCAGTGGGACAATAATGAGTTCACAACGATGAATACCTACTTCAACCAGATAAATGAGAACAAAACAAATGAATACATTTTTAAAACATATTCATGAGATTTCCACAAGTAAACATTCATTTTATAGTGTTTTCAATACAGCGAGTTAGAAGATAGATGAGAAATAAAGAAAAAAATATATGATCATGTATTTCTTTATCTTGAATCGTTATGGTGAATCAAGTCCATTATTTTATCGATTCTCGAAAAACTTACCTCCTAGACATAAATTATTATTATTAAGCTCAAAAAAATATCTCAATGTTCTATTGTCTGCTTTTAATGTTATTTTCTTTTGTTTAACTAACGTTTCCTAATGCATGACTTGTTGCATGAGTTTCGCTATAGGTAGTCAACATAAACAATACAAACTTTCTCGTATGTGAATTTTTCCAACCATGTACATTTTACATTTGAATTAAATTCAAGTAGAGTTGGAGTCCCACGTGATGTCTACCACTTTGTTGCTAAACCTGAGGACAAGGTTGAAATGCCTTGCTTGAATGCTGGAATGTGTAAGATTACAATATTTAAAACTGCTATTACAATTTTCTCTGAAACCTTTTCAATGAGCCTTCACTTCATTTTCATAGTTTTCAATGTGTGTAATTGCCTAAATAAAGATTTTAAGATAAGTATTATTTTGTGTATCATTCAACTTTCTAGGAATTCGATTTATTATTGAGTTATTCAAATAGGGTAAGCATAGCTAAGTTTCTAAGCAATACTTGCCTACTAAGTTAGAAGTAGTACTTACAACGAAGTAATCATCAATCCTACGGTAGTAGGTACTTACAAGTTTGCATCAATATTAGTACCTTCTGATGTAGGTATTAATGTTGATATCCACTATCTTACATGTTATCCAATATATTATAGACTATGATTAGTTATATACTCTCTAAACCGAGGGTCACTTGAAAAGGCGCCCAAGAATATTCACTAAGTTTTGGCCGCCAAATCGCTAACGTTTATAACACACAACTTTATTGTCCAATCAAATTGTCGCATACGACAAAGCCGTCTTTTAGCTACTGTGTGTGGCTCACGCAAGCATGGTTATATTTCTTGGACGTTTTTTGATTGTTACTGACAGCTTGACGTTATATCTAAAGAGTATTTATAATCAGGTGTTATGGAAAACACAAGGCGGTCTAATCCACATTGGTGATCGACCGTTTTTCGTCTTATAGCCACTCAAGTGTGCCTGTCAAACAGCCGTGAGAGCGTGGCGCGTCGACGCTCAAATTCGGTATTCAACTACGTCGAGCGCTTAGTGCCCTTTCTGATTTAAAG
>DWPW01000192.1:0-13395 GCA_018252015.1 Astraptes brevicauda
AGGCAGTAAGAGGTGTGGCGGTGGTCCCGCCAACGTCTAAACATAAAGGGTTCTACCACCTTTAGAACCCGTTCTCATGACTACCCTTGCAGACAACAGGTAACGCAAAAAAATAGCAGGAATTTGGTATGAATACGATTACTGATTTCTTTGTGTCTGTTTGACTAGCACGGTTTCTATACTAATTGACTTCTATGCCATGTCCACTTTTATTTCTATTTCGTGATGTTTAGAAATGATCTTTAATAGATAAGAAATCCATCCACTTTCAAATGAATATTTGCCACATGAAATAATGCCTCTTTAATAAATTTGCCATATAAAAATGTCAACTGTCAAAATAAAATATGACAAGTCTGACAAGATGTTACGATTTGCTTTGTGACTTTATAGTGTCTTTGAGTCATGTATTTGTTTTTTTAATTAAATTATTTTTTATTTATACTTTATTCAATTTTGCTATGATCAAGGACAAAATGATCGTTTCGGGGCTAAGTTCATCGTTTAACTCGTCTGGCGCGTCGTCGCAAATGCTGGCATATGACGACATGGACACTACAAAAATAAAGAATTACGTGAAGGATTTATTGAAGTCGCGTATATTTTTGGGTCGGTATATAGAAAGGAGGCTAATAGATCAACGAATTGGCTACCGTGATGTCGTCTTGGTGAGTACGGCCGAAGTGGATCTTAAAAAAGATTTATTGGAAGCGCAACACAAACTTCGATCAGTAAGTCCCGATTCAATGTGGATTGGTGTAACTGATGCTGAAATTTTAGGCATCACATCATCCGGTACATGCATTTCTACTGAAATAGAAAATCAACCATTTGGGCCTTTCTGGTTTCAAATAAGGAGCATTAAGTTTAGAGACAATGAAGTCATCATTTTCTTGAAGTGCTTGAGACACATATCTGAAGCGTTTTTGGAATTGGAACCGATACTTACTGGATCAATACCAAAACCCAAGGATAGCAGTGCTGAATTACTGACAAACACCACAAATTTTAATGAAACTTACAGTGATGTTTTAAATACCATAAAAAGTGCCTTGTCCATTACGAATGTTAAAGAATTTTTTTCATTCATTTTTGTATTTTTAATTGCTGTCTTTACAGGAAGCACTTCTTTTGTTAATTTCCTTGGTAATTTTGTATTAGCTCTTGTGAGAGAATTGTCAATTCTAATCAAAAATTCTACACCTATGTTTCTGGGATTTTTGGACTTTTTGAGTAAAATTGTAGGTGGGTTTTATATATTGCTGGCAATGTTCTTTAAACCAAGTAATCCTCCTCCCCAAAACAAAAGAACAATAACATATTATGACCAAACACAGCATCGTCAAAATCAATATGATGATAGGTCTTTTGATTGATTTAACTGGTTTTTACATTACATGTATTTATTGTTGTATGTATAGAATTATTTTATAGTAATAATGGTGACTCAACTCAATTATTATCCACATAAGGCTGTTAATTTTTTACAGCAATTTGTAGCATCTAAAATGTTCATAGGGAATAATACTGGTGATTGTTTACAGTAATCTTGTTTTAATGTGCTTAATGTCGCTGCTTTATTCTAAAATTAAGTCATGTGTACTACCTACTAGTACTTGATCAATACTTTTAATATTGAATGCTATAAGTGCTTGCACTGTACCCTAGTCGATATATAAATATCCATAATTAGTGCACATCTGTATTTGCAATCTACGGCTTTAGACCAAAGATCTTTGGAGATGAGACAATTTCTGTTATGCCTATTATTTTATTTTAACAATCTTAATTAAAGGACAATAATGAAACAGTATTTCTTGAAAAAGTTGCTTTATAAATTATATAGGTTAATTTATTCACCTTAAAATCAGTAAGTCTAGCACAATACATTTCTTCACAGTTATTTTGACCTAAGATTATAATTAGGTATCTGAAAGATTTTTGTGAATAAAGCATTTATTTATTAAATAAATGATAAATAAATAAATGCTATATTCACAAAAAGATTTTTGATACTATAGCTACACTATAGCTTGATATGTGACATAATAGTTATGACTTAGATTATTGTTTTAGACATTGTTAATACAGAAATCAGTGTATCCATTTATATTCATGCTACAAGTTTTTGTTTTCTAGAAGCTTAATGTTTATCTTACATAAGAATGAGACAATTGTTAGTTGCGGTTAAAATCATACCTGGTAATTGTTTAATTAATGCATAGTGCTAGGCCAGTGAGTCATGTTGAAGATTATTTTAAAACTTTGTAAACATTCCTTTCACATTTTATTGAAAATTTATAAGAAATATGCATTTGGTTTGCATTTTTATTAATTTTATTCCTACTAAAATGGTTGCTGTTTGAAACATTTATTAATGAAATAATGTTTTTTATACATAATGAATATTTATTAGTGATAATAATCTACAGTTAAATAGAATATATTTATTTATTACTGTGTTGGTGTAGGTTGAGAATTTGTGATATACTTGATGTAGTTAAGTTTTTGAAATACATCAGCTTTACTCTTCATATGTTATGTTTGTTTCTATTGGTACCACTATAATAGATCTTCTTAAATCTGTATAAAATAGAATAATAATTAGAATTTAACTTAAGGCGAACTAATTTATTCAGGACAACTTACCTTTTGTAAATTTCTTTGATCTATTTAATAAGTTAGTGGGTTCCCAGCCTGAAACTAGGAGGAATATAAATATAATTCTTGGCTGTGGTTGAAAGTAATATATCAAATAAATAAAACAAAACTCTTTACCTTCTTGTTTAGATATATGTCTGTTTTTATTAGGTGTTATACCTAAACTTAATTTTTGTTTATTCATCTTTTTGTTAATATGATTTTTCTTTGGCGGTATTTGTACAACTTCATTTTTCATTTTGATTGGCTGAAAAGAATTCTAGGTAAGTACTTTCCTTCTTAAAATAGTACTATATGGAGTGTTGTCTATATATACACACTAGGTGCTTGTCGCCAATCAGCAGTGCTATGCTAGGAACCAATGTCAATTCCAATTTCTATAGAATCCGTCAAAAGAGACGTCATTTCCTACATTTGCAATAAATTGTAAATTATTTTGGATTGGCCATTAATAGCGTCGTTACGTTCTATTATAGTAACCGGTATGATTCATGTCATATAAAAGTTTAAGTAATAAGTTAACGTAACTTAGTTTCGTAAATTTCTTTTAGTTCACCTAATAATGAATTTGTTTCGTGAATCGTGTCGGTTCGGAACAAATCATAGGGAAACGCTTGCGATCCGTCCACACGCTTGTGCTAACTCAGGGTCGTTTATGGCCAAACGAGTCAACACATGTGGGTTCCCTCAGGCAGGCTACAAGTTTGCAGCCGACTTTAACGTAAGGACCACACTTTTAGTGAAGTCGATATGTTAAGTTTGCAGTTATATGCAAAAAACATTGCAGGAAAAATCATGAATAGATACAACGATGAAATATAAAGATGAAAAGTGAAAGTAATTAAAATAAACAGAATATAACTTATAATTTGGATAAAATCAATTAATACCTCAGTTGCTGTGTCAGCGATAGATACAATTTTCGATTTCTTTGGTTCCTGTAGTTTGACCATATTTTTAGAAACAACATTATTTAGTATGTGCGTTATTATAATATTCATTTCGCTGTTGTCAAATTCTGTGAGCATATTCTTGAATAATATCAGTATTGCTGGTAGATGCGTTGTCAATTCTACTTTTCCATTATCATTCTCACTGAAGTTTCTCAACAGATCTAGATGGGTGAGCATTTCATCCAATGTCATGTATTGCCGAAATTTTATCAAATCATTTATTGTTTTATATCCGAAACCTGTAAATTATTATTGTCACTTATATACTTCCCATAAAAGTACATACCCTAGGATATTTCTTTAAACTAGGATACGTACTAATCGGCCTAAATGAATATCATGTTTTGGCATCGGAAGTCTCTTGATATTCCTGCATAGTATGTTTATCTGTATTTGTTATTTGGGATCTGGTAATTAGCTTCTTTTGTTTACCTTCGTAGATAGACTTGCAAAGATAAGTCATATTTGAATTTTTGACAAATGGAGGTTTCAGTAAATTTAAAGTGGAATTTAATGATTCTATCGTATCTATTTCTAAGATTGCGGATTTTTTTCTCAAGACTTTTCTAATATCATTTGTTATTTTGGAAGTAAAATTCAAATATCGCCTTCCTTCTTCAATCTCTGCGAGTTTATTTATAAATCTGACTGCTAAAGCCTGCAAAGGTAAAAAACAATCATACATTATCGAATTGCTGTCTTGTCTAACAAAAAGTGCTTTAGTCATTGACTTATATAAATCATTTTGAAATCACGAGCTTTTGTAGGCATTTTAGTCACTATTTGCTGACCTGTTATTTATAATATAAATTCCATAATTTATATTATAAAAGATTGAAAAAAAAATTATTTGCACTAAAAAGATGATTTTATGCATGGATAGTGCATAATGTTAATGACATTTCTAATATTCTATTACCGTCAACCTATACATTTTTGACATAGAATGCAAAGTAAGTACTCGCCAAGACGAATCAAATGAGCCCAAACTCGATGGGTTCGTCGTTTAACTACCAAGTACCTATGGCCACTGCCGGTTCCATCATATGATCAGTTCCATGACTTAATAATTTTGCACAGTCACCGTTTTACACATGTATACAAAATTTTAGCTCAATCGGTAACCGCGAACTGGATCAATTTTAACTTGCAAGATTTGATTATAAACATTGGTACAAATGAAACTAAATAAAAGCTTGTAATAAGACAGATTTAGTTCAAAGTTCAACAATGTCGAGATAATAAACTTATGGTAGACTTGGAGTGCTAACGTTTAAGTACCTTAATATTTATTTTATGTCTTGGGAAGAGATGCAACTATGGAAGGCCAGCAGACCTATTCACGGAACCTATGTCAATTCCAATTTCAACCCAATCCGTCAAAAGTTACGTCATTTCCTATTTTTGAAATAAATTGTAAATTGCGTTGATTCCCCATTGATGGAGTCGTTATGATCTACTCTGTTAAAATACGATAATAAATGATTTTTTGATGCAATATGACATGAAGTCATCATAAAAATTACGATTAGTTTTTAGTAACTTTTCGGTTGTAGGAGATATTTTCGGTGGTTTTTATTTCTGCTTTAAAATTTTTGCGCATTTTAATCGCGCAACATGACATTTTTATCGTAAAACAACAAATATAAAATGAGCTCGAAATGAGTGTATCCTGCGATATCACAATTGACACTGAGGAGCCGGAAACGAAATAGAGGTTAACCTTGGACGAATAATTAGGTAATTCCTCCAAGCGGTTAACAGTTAGTGAGTATTTTTTTGGACGTTTTTCTCGAGTGACACTCGATCTATAGAGTATATAATCAAAGTTTTAAATGTTGTTGATTAAACTCACAGAAAGACAATATTACGTAAAAAGATAAAAGTTCCCTCTATAATTTGCGGAAAATTTCGGAAGTTCTAACCAATGGGTTGCGTAATTAATATTTTTTTTAAATATTCTGCGTATTTTTCGTCATTTTGATATTAAATTATTTCAATTGAAAGCATATAAAAATAAAATAGTGTCCGAATTGTAATGTTGTAGCAATAAAGACTGGAAATAAAAATACTTTACTTAAATTTAAATAATGTGCATATTCCCTATTTCAATCTGTCGGAATTGGTTCCGTGAGTAGCACTGCAGGCATTACCTCTACATTAACTCTGCAGTTTACACTATCATCGATTAATGACGAATAATAGATATACTAACCTATAAATAATTTTTAATTATGGATTTTTGTTCACCTGTGTAGTTGTATCTCCGTAATAAACATATTTACACGGCCATGATATGCATCTTATAACAATTGACTGATCATCGAAAATATTACAGATATCTGCGTGCGAGCAGCCCTGGGTGATTTCTATTTTTTCGGAATGCGGGCTATCTGTCAAACCCTGGAAAAGGGGTAGAAAAAAGTTAAAAAAATAGCTAAATTATAATTAAATGAAAGTGCATGAAACAGTATGGCAAGAGATAACATTCCTACTTCTGATACTTCTGATACTTCCTAGGTAGAACACCTATTTTTATAATATGTAATGGAAGTAGCAAACGAGCCACCTGATGGTAAGTGGCCACTGCGGCCCATGGACATCTGTGATTAACCAAGATAAGTTTAGGAGTCCTGTCTGAGATCGGCCACAATTCATGTGTGTGTTGACTGCAAATAAAAAAAACCCTTGTTCTATATTGACGTGATTATAAATACCTAAAGGTGAGCTCTAAGCTCGTATGCCGCTTCACCCATATGTTCTTATGCATTAAAATTTATCGCCGTTAGCAAGTTTTGAAATTCACGCAACAAATTAATGGAGTTTCGATTGGTTTGAAACATTGGTCACACTTTAGCATAGTCCTCAACGATAGTAAGTAAATTACGTATATCAAAGAGCAATCGCTATGAAAAATTATATACTCCATAAACAAAATTTTAAAAGCCTGTTAGGTAAAATATATTAGAATAACAACATTTTTTTTTCATATTTAACGATAATTTATTTTTACCTCGTTTAAAAACATGAGAGCTTTCTTCGTATATGTACCACCCATGTATAAAAACTTCTTTAGAATTCGCATGTTCTTTATTATTTCTCCAATTTTACTTGTTGAATATTTTGTTTCCTCATTGAAATGTATTATTAAGTCGTTGTAATCGTCTTGATTCAAACAGTGGCATTTTCTGGTAAGCCTTTTGTACACTGAACAGTCGTGGTCTTCATCCTACATTTTTATAAATTGTAGTTTGATTTTTAGGTCTAACTCACACTCAGTACACCTATTTAGGTACCGCCAGTCCGCCGAATATGGTAAGGCACAAATAACCATTTCTTTTTTTTTTTTTTTCGTGGCGGGTAACCTTCAAAAGGTACCCGTCGCCGTGGGAGCGACGCCGGGTTATGTGGGATTTTTACCGCACAAAAACCCCCCCGGTGACCGTCCTCAGCGCTGCGAAGAGGCCTCCGGAATCTTCATTGGAACACAACCGGAGTAAGGCACAAATAACCTAGACGCGTCTCATGGGCGACGTGATTGGGAACAGTGAGGTGCTAATTAGATTTAGAAATCATTTGTGGTCGTCAAAGAGGGCAGCCTACCCTTTAGGAATTCGAAAACATACAGTTACATACAAACAGTCTATAAAGTCAACTACCCCTCCTAGGTTAGTGACATCCTCGTAAGCCTTATAAGATTTGTTATTAGTCTATATTAGAAAACTGTAAGAACAGAGCGTTGTTATTAAAGTACTTACTTAATTGAATTTTAAATGAATGTCATTGGTCTAATTATTTTGCACATATCATGTTATCCACACAATTATAAACAAAATGCATTTGATATCAATAAATTCTGTTTTACAATTAATTACATCAATACATTAGGTACCTACAACTTCTCGATTACGTGTAGGTAATATGGGTGAGGAAATTTATTTTCTCTATATTTCATGTCTATTAAGATGTTAATAATAAAGAAACAAAATAAATAATTAAACCTGGACGTAAATTGCTTCTAAATTACTGGCCTGAGTTTCTAGTTTCTTCAGAGCGCCAACGGTTAAATTTTCCACATCTGGGTTAAACTATAAATTACGATAAGTGGGGTCAATGAAAAGTTTGGCAAATTTATTGAAATAAAAAACACTATGCATATTTAAAAAATTCATACGTTTGCTGATGCTGTTGATTTTGTGAAATGGTCCAAAGTAAGAAATTCATCGTGAATAGTTAGTTTTGAATGGGTTTTTGATTGTATTTCCTCCAATAAATACAGCAGCTTCTTTGTACTGTCTTTCAACTTCAATATTGAATCCTGAAAACATCTTACTTTATCTAGTATTTCTATATCTAATAGAATTATCTACATATACCATCTACATATACCATACCATGACTAGGTACAGCAAATTATATTCCGATAGGGTGATCTGTATGAAGCTGGTGTGACGATCTTTTTTATTAGGCAGAACTAACAATATACACCGAAAATATTTCTTTAGGAACCTATCAAATAATTATGGGACACTACGACATCGAAACAATGGCCACGACCCTTGCCTACAAAATAAATTTTATGTGATCCTTTTGTCATCCATCACTTACTAGTTTAACATGGCAGTACGGTTCTAGAGATTCGTTACAATCATCGCAGTTATCATCCTCTTTACAACTTTTAGCAGACGAAATTCTTAATGTACCAGATTTTGGAAACGTTGGAATATCTGGATGTAGAAGGCGATAGTTTACATCACTGTATAAATCAGTATTCTGCGGCTGAACTACACACTGGTCTTCATTTAATGTAAATGAAGAAGTAGGTATAAATCCTTCAAATTGATCTTCCATTGACCCGTGAAAAATATTCATTCATGCTTAAATACGGTCAAGTTTTGGCATGAACTTTTAAAAAATATTGATAATTAGTTCATTATAAATAAATTGATACACAAATAAATAAATCAAATACTAGTTTTAGTTATTAGCGTGTCAATCCATGATTTTGTTCATTTTGAATATTCGTGGCAAAATAGTGTTAGTGTTGCTAGTTTAATCACAAAATGTGTAAAGTTGTATACATTCTAATAATTATAGGCATGAATATTATGATTCTACGTCAACGTAACGGGGCTAATAAGATACCAATTTAATTTCAACAGGTAGATACCTACTTCTTTATTCCTAAGGTATCACGATTTTTATATTAAAAGACATAAAAAGAAGTAATATTTATTTGACCAAGTAACGTTAAACGTTGTCAGAAGCTGTCAAAGTTAGATGTCAGCTGCCGACTGACAAGTTTAAGTTCATCAAAAGTTTTGTTTTTCTATTTATAGCCGAACTTTCAAGTTTCAATTGACTATAAAACATTTACTTGAACGCTGTTATTTAAATAGATTTATGATGAATAGTTATAAGAAAAAAATAAATTATGAAAGTCCATGCGATTCTGATAACGACTGGACAAATTCTTCAGATGATTCAAAATATTCTGACTCTGAGAGGTGATTTACAGTTTATATATTTATTTGTGTTGAAGCCGATTATTTTATTGTTATTGATCTTTCAGCTCAGTCCCAGAATGGGATTCTGACGTAGGAGAAGACGGAGAGCTGGTTTATATAAAAGTTAAAACTGTAAATCAAGGGACCGATGATTCCAAAGCTCCACTTCTGGAAAGCTGTGAAACTTTTAAGCTAAGAAGTGATTTCAAGAGGTCTTCAACTAGACGGTCTACAAGAGGTTAAACGCAGTTGATTTAATTGTCCCATTTTTAAAACTGTTTAAAAAATAATTTGATCTCTATTACCAGTTTAATGAAAATCGAAAATTTGTAGATATTAGATTGATATCACAAAGTATATTTGTAGTAATAGAAACCCAAAGATTATTCTTGTTTAATAATAAAATTTAAAAAATACAGTGGGTATTCTGGTTTTAACACATGTCACCTTGATTTTAATATTATCCTTTATTTTCTCTCAAAATTAGGTAGAATATTTAAAGTTCTGAAGTCAAAAAAATCCAAAACTAAGGATAATGGTATGGGGAAAGGTGATGTGGGCAGATCTGCCTTAAATACAACCAAGAAATATTCTGCAGAAGACAACAATAAGCTTGTTATAATACAGGTATATATCAAAACAATATGAAGCTATCAAGTATTATATAGGAAAGATATTTTTTTAAGGGTTTTATGTGAAGTCTGTATTATGAGCATGTGTGAAAATGAATACATAACTCAAGGGCAGATTCTAAATTAAACATTAGGCCATCTGCCTGGTCCGGGAATAAGTCATTGGTGTGGTATATAACCCTCCATCAGATTAACAGATTCAGAGTCAGATCTATAATAATTACTTTGCAACATTGGCATGCAGTTCCCTAATATGCCTCTTTAGGGAACTGAAAGCTTTTTAACAGTGTTTCTCAACATGGAAATTAACCCCTCTGTGGGTGGTGATTATTTTGAGACAAAGGTTGCACCAAATAGAAAAATCTTTATTTATTGTTATTACCTGTTTGGTGGGTAGAAAATAATGGATTCTAAAAGGAGGCGGTAACCAAAATCAGTCACCAACAATTTTCAACTTACAGGTAAGCAAAACAATGATATTTCAAAGCGATAAGAATTGCCAAATAGAAAAGCTATTTGGTTTGAGCTTGGGAACCCATACAGATGGGAAGACGTTAGTGGTTGCAGACTTTTTGCCTGAAGCTAAAGCAATCTACTCACCAAAAGTTAACATTGGATATTGTCTTCAGAAGATAAATGGAATTGAAGTCACTTCATATAATATTAACAGTGTTCTACAGAGAGTAGTTGAGGATCATGAAAGTCCAAAACTAACATTCCAAGTGATCACAGAACAGTTCAGCTTTGATGTAGAGAAATTGCTACTCTCAAAAAGTCCTATTGAAAATAGTTTGGTACAATTTTTAAGGGAATCCATGTGCTCAGTACTATATGTTTGCTGCAACGATATAGAATATCACGGCAATGACGATAAAGGTGTACTGTACTGTTTTCCTAGACCGTTCAATCAAAATTTTCTATATAACACAAGAGGTGCATATGTCACACTCAATCATCTAGCACCAAAGTCTCTGGGAACCAGTGAGCCAGTCACATCTACAGTTCTGTTCAACAATACTTTGATAAATGTTGCATATGCATCTCATTACAATGATTTGCTGTTATTTGCCATTCCCAATAAGTTTTTAGATTTATTCGGAGCGAAACGCATTATAGTCAATATTGTAAGGATGTTAGAATTTTTATATGGTTCCCTCAAATCTTGTTTTACGAAACCTAACAATGTGGATAAGCTAGATGGATTGTTTTCAAGAATTTTTATTACTCTCCATTTTGGTAATGATAGAGAAAAGACTGACAACAAGAATACAAATGTAAGAAGTCATTTTGAAGATATTCTAGCTGCTCATTCAGTTTCTCTTCCACTTGAGGTAAAAATTCAGGTTGATGATGCTATAACAGAATTAGAGGCTGCGGATTATCGAGAATGGGTAAGAAATGTTATTTAATAAAATGGTTTTTTAATAACATCCATAGCTATGATTTCCTTATATAACACTAGACTACAAAATAATTGAATTTAAAAAACATATACAGAGTTGTTTCTTTTATGCTATTTCAGACTGATGATGTAGAAAACTTTCAACGGCTGTATACAGTCATAGGATCATGTCTATATTATTCCGGTCATTTGTTGAGTACACACTTGCAAGACGAGGATTTGATGGAGATACATGCGTATTTGAAATTGAATGGAATATTAAAATTGTGTGCTGAAAAGGAAATAGAGAAGCTGGTTATGTGGAGAGAAGTATTCATTAATGAGCACAGAAATCAACGTCAACATGAAGGGAATGATTACAGGTAATTAATGACAATTGACAATGTAATTATTTATTTCTTATGATCATCATGAGGAAGATTTATAGTATTTAAATGTTTTGGTATTGCTTTGATTATAGGTTTCAATTGATCAAAGTAACCAAACATAATTATGTCTTTCATATTTTTTTTTGGTACACATCAGTCCAATAGACCTTATGTAAAACACAATCTAAAAAAGTCACTATTGTCCGAATATTATTCCGGTCATTCGAGTATTGAATACATAAGCAGAATTTTAGCTATTTCAAACCCCTTCCTTTCTCTTGTGTAGTAAAACACTACCCCCTGTCCCTACGCTTACGTAAACATTAGTAATAGAATCTATATATTTTTTGAATATATGGATGGGCATATCCCTTTGCGAAAAAAGAATTAATGAAAAAAACATTGCTGACGTAAATATAATGTAGGACGTCCCCCTCCTCCCAGTGGTTTCGAAAATAAGGAAAGCAAAGACTCCACACCTATCTTCGGTGCTTAAGTAACACTTGAATGACCCCTATAAAACATGTGCTTTTTTGACATAAAACTTTAACGAAACTGCATGTAACCTTATTTCAAAAAAATAATAAAAACAATAACTTATTTTTCTTGTTGGTTTAGAATTCCAGATGGGCGATGGTTTATTCTCATTGTTGGCAAGGGTCACTTCATCTTGGCTACATTAATGGAAGCCGGTGGATGCACAGAAGATGTAAGCCTAGAAAGAAAGCATAGATCAAATGTTTCATAAACTTCTGTTTCGTAAAATTAAGATAAAGTAATGTAGTTAAGTATAATTATGATTCTTTCATTGGTTCACTTCAGGTAAAATCCTTGTTCTATATGAATTTAGTTACAGATGTCAATGGCAGGCAGTGTCCAATTAGCGTCAGGTAGACTACATGCTTGTGTGCAATAAATTATTCGACTTAAATGATACTCCCTATCTCTGCTTTATACCATTAGAACTCTATATGGTTTGACTCCAGTGGCACCACCACCACACCTATTTCTATCTAATAACAGCACAGTTACAGACCTATAGCGATAATCTCCTTGCTCTCAAAGGTAATGGGAGCGTATCATAAATATACAACTCTTGAGGTACCTCGAAAATCACCAGCTCATCAGCGACGAGCAATATGGTTTTCGCAAGAGCCGTTCGGCTCGTGATTTTCTGGTGTACCTAACACCGTGTCGCACAATACAATGGGAGCAATAAGCTAAGAAAGCTCCATTCGTCATGGCGCTGCGGTTCCATGGGACTTCGCTCACCTTTAACAAAAGCACGGGGATCCTGAGACATGATATTTCGTGTGACGTGTAATATCGGGGTCTTTTGGATGTTAAAGCTAAGTTGGCACCCAAAAAATTGAGCGTCCTGAACAGAGCATAGCAGTACTTCACTGGTAAAAGGGTGCAAAAAGAGATTTCCTTCAAAGCCAGCGATGCATTGGCTACTCCTCTGGTGTTGCAAATGTCCATAGGCGACGGCGACTAGTTTCCGTCAGGTAGCCCGACTGCCTTATTATTAGATATAAATATAAAAAAAAAGAATTAAATGCATGTATTTGATTTGTATGTAAAACATGTCTACCAGGCCATAGGAGCAACACCACCATCTCCCTTCTATGTAGAAGAGTGTGAGAGTTGCGTGGAGCTCCTGTTCGATGTGGGTCTCAACAAGTACTTGGCGTCATGGTTCGCGTCCAACACCCAGCCCCAGGTTGAGACTTCGCCACAATATCTCACTAAACAGGGGAAGAAAATAAGAGACATTTGTAAGACATTCTTAATTTTATTTATTAACGAGTGGACCAAGCGAACGTTGTTCTGCCATTTGATTTTAGAAGCTTGCCCGTGAATCAGTGATGT
>DWPW01000193.1:0-13361 GCA_018252015.1 Astraptes brevicauda
AATGCTACGCACGACAGACACCTCATTATACAAAACAAAACGGACGATCTTTATTCGTAACACAAAAGGCTCCGTGTTTCAGTCTGCTTCGTAATATGTTATCTGAGAATCATAATTTATTGAAAGCAAACAATTTCTCCTTACCTACGACCATTAATGTGAACTCGAATCCTTTTTTGACCGCCTTTCTATACACCTGATTTGGTAGATTTGCAAATCCGACATATCCATCTAATTCTTTGGTTTTGGGTTTTTCTATCTTAGGTAGGTCTGGTTTTGGCGCGACTGGTGGGTGGTCCGGTTTCTGGATGAAAATGATACATAACATCATTATATTACGACTTTAAATAATTTAAAAGTCTTAGTATATAATTCTTGAGATTTAATTTTAAGGGAGGGATAAATTAATTAGATTACCAAAGAATCAAATATTAGTTTTCTTTTTGTTTTGGGACCTTTAATCTGTGATAAGTACTGAGTATACTTACTTTATTACAATAAATGAAGTATATAGAATGACTGCAATATATACCTTAATAATATTTTCTGTACTCCTTAAAGGAGCGGGTACTGATGGTGGTGCTGAGGTGGGTACAGGCGGGGCGGGCATCTGAGGCGGTGCAGTCGGTTTCCCGACGTCCACGGACACGCTATTGCTCAGCTTGTTGGGCGCACCGCCATTTGCGTCGTGGTGATTGTTCTCGAGAGGGTCCGGGAGCGTCGCGGAACGTTTGGCCAGCGCGTCCTTCAGGGCAGAGGGCGCGATCGGCGGAGCGGGCGGCGCGGCGTTCGCCAACCCCGTGGCGTTCACACCGCCCCCACTCACTGTATCCGACTTGAAGAACAGCTCGCGTTTACTTTGTAACTGTAAAAGATAAGAAGTCCTGTTTGTTTAAAAAGCTCCGCTCGATCGAATGTAGGACGTGAGGCGAGGGACAGTTACGAACTTACGACCCATGTTAACGACCCGTCCCTGTGTTTACTAACAACGCGACGTCGGCCGCCTGTAACATTTGTATCCGTATTGACAGGAGTATTTCGAATTATTAAATGCAAAGGAGATAGCTTCATAAAATTTGCATCGATTCGCAATTTTAAGCAACATACAGTAGAAGAATATCGCCGCAGAGAACAAGTAATGAGACTCCCGCTGCGAAGTCATAAATTTGCTCTACAATTACTAAGGAGAGAGGTAATATTATTGTATAGCGGCGGCGCTTGTCGGCTTATACCGTATATAAGTGCGTGTCGCGAAGTCGGCACAGCCGGCTCCAAGCTCGGCGTCAGATGACTCATCGATACGGATATCAAGGCAAATGTGTAATAATATAGCAATCTAATACGAGATACTTATAAATACTATCATCTCAACTATAACGAAGCTGAGTGCTTGTTTGCGATTCAACGATTGACACCTATTTAATCACTGAGTATACTTAAGAATACGCGACACTAAAGGAAAACCTTTAAGAAATATCTGGAACAGCGAGTGGCGCCGCCGGGGCATTGGTCTTTTTTCGTTGCGATTTCACGAACGAGTCGCCTGCATTGGCACGTATACTTATGTTTTATATATTGGCTCCACATGTAAAAGCGAAACCAGCTGTTGATCGCAGCGTATAGTGGCATATTGTAGTTTGAGAATCGAGAAAGCGGTGAGTCACGCGGAACTTATAACCATAACTGCACACGTGATTCATACTCGAAGAATATCTTAACTAATGAGCCTCAACATACCATGAAACAACATACACAATTCCAAATAAGTACACATCTTGAGTGTTTGCCGAAAAGGATGTCAATGACAAACACCTTAGTAGGTATTGAACAAAATTAAAATGAACTAATTTTGGTGGTAAACTAACACGGTTACCTGACATGTTCGAGTTTAAAATTATATAAAATCAATTTGGTACATAATACCATCAACTTTTAATATTTCTGAATACAACGATTCAACATCTGTATCACAGAAAATTCGGTTACATTTCGCTACTTACCTATTCAGACTATCGTCAAAAGCGTATTTTACAACATTCATTTCTAAAGCGTTCCTATTCAAATGTCGAAAGTCACATAAAAACTTGAATGATCGTATTGAAATTAGAGCAGTCGGCGTGCTAAAGAATGTGTAGGTATCTCAGCAGTTAACATCAATGCTCCCATTGTGGCGCAACAATGCGCTTCAATTATACTTATCACTAGAGATGGGCGACTGCTAAAAAATAAACAATCGATTCTCTCGAGCTCGAATCGGTCGAACGATTCAAATGAAGCAAGAAAATCCAGTTTAATTGATCAGATCTAAATGAATCATTTGAATCCCTTCCAAATGAAAGTGCTGGGTGCATAAATTAAACATTTGTTTACTGCCTACAACGTCAAGACTGTATATATAAGCTTCTGGTATTTATAGGTACACTGAAACGAAAGGGTAAGGAGACAGTGTCGGTCGCACTTAGCTACGGTGGCCCAACCGGGGGGACATGTTAAAATGAGTTTATGACGAAAGCAATAACCAAAATATTGGGTTTAAATTTTATTCCAAATCTAAATGAATGTTAACGAATATCATCGCAGAATATCATGCTATTATTACAATTCATATTTTTAATATCTCAAATTCCGAATACGTGTACTCGATTAAAAAATGACAATTTACTTAGTCCATCTGTCGTTCACAGCCCATCTCTGATAATCACGGCAAATATTGTAAATTGTAACTGCTATACTTAAGTATAGCAGTCACGTCAACTTGTGCAGTTTCGCAAAGTACGACGACCGAGTGTACTAGCTACGGCCCATTCTAATAATATCTACGAACGATCCGACACAATGACTGACCGATGCTAGGACACACTTATATATGTATAAGGATACAGTTTACGACTTTATTTTACGACCTCAACAGACTCCACTTTGCTTTAGATAAAGTAAACATCTCTACAAATAATTACTTAGTGTAAATGAGATTAAAATATCACAATATATCGCCTTCTAAACTCACGTACCTATATAGCCTTTACAATCTCTACAAAATGAGCTCATTTTGAGATAGCACTGTTGCAGCAATGAATAATAAATTTATCATATCATTTTTTATGATGTATAAAACAAAGGCTAAGATAATGCATAATGAGTACAAAATTACCGCATCTTGAAATAACGATTGTGTTTGCAATCATTAGCGCTTACATTTCGTGAATAGAAATAATTTGTCTAAAGAATATATTCGCACAACGAAGGCTTAAGAGTAAACTGGCTTAAGCTGTTGGCCTCAACCCTGTTACTTATTAGCTTACTTAGCGGTTAAGGCTTTCGGTAACGGCAGGAGGGGCTTGAAAACGAACTCCTTTTAGTTTTATTGCTCGAACTATTATTATACAAAAAATATATAATTATTTACATATTTATTGTTATATAAATAAATAAATTACTTCTACTTATGCTGTTGTACTATTAAATAAATTTCCATTACAATTTCAATTGTTTCCTATCGATATCAATATCCCAGTACCATATGATCAAAATCGACACTTATGGAGCTGTAGAGTTAAGAATATTTCTTCTATTGAGTCACGTTACATAGTACCACGAAAAATTCTAAGAGAATAAACGTAGTAGTAAATAAAACACTTATCCCTAAAAGCAAATGAAATCATACACTCGCGCATCATTCGTAACTATATTAGTTGTTTGAATATCATAGTATTTAATCCTAAACGTCAAGTAGGACTTCCTAATTGCTTACTGATCGTGTTATTGTTGGAACTGCTGATCATCGTTCGGTGTTTATCGGAGCAAAAACATTGTACTCGTATTGTAACGTAAATAAAATCAATCGAATTGAGCATTGGAAAAGAATTTGTTTGTTTTCACAGGAAGCACGCGTAAACAACCTACTTTCAATTATTTCTTGATAATATAATCTTAAGCCAGATGGTTACGAAGAACCAAACGAACCAAGTAATTTGTGTAACATTTCTACTTACAAAATCGTCAACTATTTTGGCTTTCAAAGTTGCCCAACTGGATGGAGCTAAAGACCGAGTATGAAATAATTCATCTCAAAATATAATATACCTAACAGTATATTGCCATAACACAATATTATATTATTTATTTTTATCAATTTAAATATTAAAAGGTTCACCCAGAAAGATAAACATTCACGTCAACCAATTATCACAAAACATTTTAAAGGGATATTTTCCGCGTAAACGACTGAGAAAAAACAAATTAACTGAAAATGTATATTAAGTTTTCTAAACGTTTTATGTATTCTACGTTAGTGAACCTAATAAATAAAGAGGTGCAACTGCAAAACTACTTATTTCAAACTCATATCGTTATTACCTATTATTACCAAACGCCAAAATATTACTTACTGCGAGTTTGTCCTTAGAGACGCAAGCACCAAATAAGTCCTTGAAATTGCTTTTAAACATAACAACAAAAATAAATACAATTTAGATTTTCATTACGATTAAAACAAAATCGATGATGTGTCGAATGAACGTTTGTACTTCTAATACTGATACTGAAAATATTAATGACCGAACAGGCAAATGACTTCATACAGCTGAAGGGGATTTTCCTCCTATAACCATATAACATTTATTTGTATGTGTGGGAAATATTCAAAAACAATATATTTAAATTGTAATGTTTCCCTAACAAATCCATGAACATAGCGTGTTTCATAATTTACCTAACCGCGGTTAGAAATAAGGAGCCATAGAGTAAGTTCAAACGTCTGATACCAAGACCGTGTTTCTCGCAGTACTTCCATTTGTCTACAGCAAAATTTTTGTAGCATCAATATTATCACACAAAAAAAATAAGTGATATTTTAAAAATTAATAACACATATTGTGTGTTAAAATTAAATTAAATACATTGAAGGTTGCAAATATGCTAAGAATGTTACTATTTCCCATTCCCGACATAGACACCGTAATTATATTGGCTTAACCCAGTTGAGCAGCTAGAATGAGAGAAGTACTGAGTACACTTAATGGATACCAAAAAAAAATGTGTTCCAATCACTGTAAGAAGCATTATTAGATTTGTTAGCAAAAAACGCACAATCTTTAGGTATAAGTAGATAGAGTGAATGTCTTAGTGTCAGTCTGTGAATAAAATTCAATACAGTAGCAATTGTCGAGTTTCCGGCCGGCGCCGGCGAGGGCCCCTCCTTGAATTATATCGCTAGATGCACGACGTGATTATCTTATAGTTGGTGGCAATCATTAAACGAATGATTACACTTTACTTAGCATCGATTCATACGAATACGCACGAAAAAAAAGTACATGCGCTACGTACTGCAGGCGGTGACAAACGTACTTTTGGTAATTTATTAAAAATAAAAAATAAAAAACTTTAAAAGTACCTGCTAGAGTAGCGTGAGCTACGCGAATTTACAATAACATTTGAAAAAATCCGAATAAAACGTAACTTTTTTACCATGATTCAAATTGTGCATGACATCTCAAAATCAATGCAGCTCAGCTGGAGATCACCTAAGAAATCAACACAAACGAACCTAGCTAACATTAATAAAATAATTATGTCGTGCAATATAATAATTACGTTTTATTTACGGTAATTAAAGTAATTAATAAAGATACTGTTGCGCGCGATTGTACACCTATTTGTATAGAATTACAGGTACACGAGATAGCTGAAGATATTATTGCATGTTGCAAAGGTAATGCTTTGTATAAGCCTTCATACTTTATGTGAATAAAAAAGTCTTATTATTAAGCCTTCTGAGTTTTTAATTAGTTTTGAATTTCATTTAAAATCTACTATGTATTTAAGATTTACTGACTCATAAGTGGTACAGTAATTTGATATCAATCGATGGCAAAGTAGAACTAAGAGTGACGCACTACAATCTTGCCTAGAATTTATAAATACAAATATTATTGGTAAACCGATTAAGAGTTCATAAAAAAAGAAATGATGCAAATGTGTGTTAAATGACCCACCTATGCAGAGATAGCTGCAATCATTACACGCGTGATTGACTGCGATTGCATACCCGGCTCCACGCCCCATATTAATTGAACGAGAAAAACGAATGTCACGGCTCACTCAAATCAGTTCACGTTTATATTATCTATAATGATATTTATTATAATATCATCAAAGCAAGCCCTTCCCGCATTAATTTTAAATACCACACTGATTTGGACAAATTTATAAGAATAAGGTTAAATATATCGTTACATATGTCATTTTAACTCAGTCTGCTTGACTTACGCATATTTTTGGAGATAGTCCGCCTTATCGCTGACCTATTCGAGGTCCTTCCTCATTAACTCCAACCGGTCGCAGCGCGCTCCTGGCCAATGCGAAACATAAGTATATATACCTATATATCCAAGAAAACATGCGTGACTCAAGCCATTCGACATTAAGGATAACTACTTACGAAATCATGATAATGTAGCTAGTTACTCATAAATTTGTGTAAAATTGAAGTACTTAATTAGTTTTATACATAGATTCGTTCGTTAGATTCGTTCATAGATAGATTATCATTTACAATTGTAAAGATGAATTTTAAGTTTAAACAAGGTATTAACCGCAGTAAAGAAACGTGCATTTTATTTCAGCCAATACATTTTTTACTATAATATATGATAAACTTCGATTGGAACACACTTTGACTTGGGAGTCCGCGTTTATCAACTCTATATTAATATATATGTATATGTAAATTAATATACTTATTGCCAAAAGAAAAAAATATATAATTTATTTTCCATCAAATGTCACACTTATACCGTAAAACATTTTTAGTTCATTATTTCAAATATCGTCATGAAATTTAATATTTTATGTAGGTACCGAATAAGTTAGAAAGATAAATAACAAATATAATACCAGACTTCTAGAATGCTACATAAACTTGATAATAACGTCGAAACACTCGGAACTCAACCTGAACTGAGCAAGACAAAAAACACAATTACCAGTACACGGAAACACGATATACCGAGTAACTCTGGTCCGAACCAACGGGCCCGGGAGGCCGGGATTATGACTCATAGATCTTACGATATAGGCACAGTCGAGCATTAAACCAGTCCATGACTTTACCTTTACTTCAAGTTACAATTACGATGCTCCAATTCGAGTTGTAATCGAATGGTATGGTAATTCTTATATGAGACGTTGCTACTTAAATCTCGGAGACGCAACAGTTGTGCGTTATTAACTTTGGATCTAGCTGCAGCTGTTCTGTCTATTGGCTGAATTGGCTATTTACAGCGGTTCGCGTGATAATTCGCAATATTAGTACCACATAAAAGTCTGATGTGTTCAATGAAGTAATCAAGCATAAAGTACGTATAAAGTAACCAAGGTAGTCAAAGTCAGTGCAAGGATTTCTTTTGGAATTGACATAAAATAACAGGTAGATTGACGTCTGTTCTTTAGACTCTATAGTGTATACTAAAGATAATTATTATAAAAGGCACATTATATATACTATACATATATAATAAACATCTTATGTCACCATTGTCACTATTCCTAGACTTGAAATAAATATCCGTTATGCGACGTTATATAGACGCGTCCGTTTCCAAAACAACATCGCCGTTTCTACGGGAAGTAAACATTAATGGGCAAGTGCACGTGAGTTAACAACTAATAGGTGGCGAGCATTGTATGAGCTAGAGTAGACACTGCCATCACAGGTGCTTTATACTCGCCATAACTATTTACGCGCACACTGAACAGAGTTACGCTTGACCAATTAACTTGAAAGTTACTGGCATTGAGTACACTACATGGGAACGATACCTATGCAGTTACCTATATTATTATCAAAAACGATTGTTGTCTCAGTGATAGTCAAGTCTACTCAAAATCAAAGACAAATTGATAGCATACCCAGTTTTGCTACAGGAGACCTTTTCCTCTTTGGAAATATACCTACATATTTCAACAATTTTCATTGTCTGTATGTTTAAAATAATGTACTTATTTCCAGAACAACAGAATAATTAACAACTAAAAATAAAACTATTATCGTAAAGTCCGTAAACAAACCCACTAATGAGTTCGTGACTAAAGGTTAATAATGAGACAAATTTCTATTTTTAATTGCTTAATAGCTACTCCTATTTAAATATAATTATAGTAGAATCGAATAGAGTTTAAACTAGGCATTTATAGCTATTTTATGCAGACGGTATTCCTAGATTATTATATAATTGAAATTAAGTCCAAGAAAATTCCACAAGTAAAGCTGTAATATGACCAATGCCGTAATTATATCATATCTAGGAACCTTAACATCCCACCGCGAACTTAAAATCCCTTGCGCAAAGTATACAGCATAATAATAATATAATAAGTATACAGCATAATTTTCAATGAGATGTAGTTACGTCTATCACGCAATTGTAATCTGAAAAAGATCTTCAGTCAATATCTACAGTCAGGGTAATAAAATCGATCGACGAACAACCAAGGGCTATGTACATCAGGCTAAATACTCGCCACAAACATGATACTGGCAGTTTTATCGCACTGATTTCACTGCATATCGAAAGACGATAGCTGTAATTTGGGTCGACGTCAGTTCATTTAACATTACTTTCTCCACACAGATTCTCCGTAGCTGTTCACATACCTAGTTATTTCCCAGGCATTTTACATTGTCAACGCTTGAATGAAGTAAATGCATTAGTAATGCAAACTGCACTTAACGTGAATGAAACAAAATTTCTCTGGCAATCCGCTGAATTTCATCAAGTCGTCTATTATTCTTATTATGTTACATCAATCTGTTTTTAAATTTAAAACTTTCGCACCTTTCACAATTTACGAATTTAATAATATCGGAACGTGTGACAAAATGATTAGCATACTATACATTAGTGCAAGGAGATCGAACTTTCATCCTTTACCGGTCTGACGAAAAATTAACGATGAATTCAGACAATTATATGCTGCTTCCAGACATATTTGTACCTTTGTTTGTGTCTATAGCACCCACAACACAGAATACTCCTGCAAGTTTATTAAATGGATGCACTTAGGCTCTTGTAGGCGTAAGATGCTCAAGCGTAGGCAAAACCGGAGTAGGGGCGAATGAAACGAGTTGATTGGGTTAAGTTGGTAGAGGTGAGCACAATGCAAACTATAATGAACTACGAACACTTAATTTATTGCAGGGAACATCTACGGGGTATATAAGAACAAATGATGCAGTTTTGGTGAAGACCAAGAAAGGAAAGCAATGACTGGGCCCGAAAACAAACAAGTTGACTACACTTAATAGGTATTCCAGTTCACAGACATACAATTATTAACATTTTTTGTAACTAACTTTCCAGGAATCATTACGTTGGCTTAGATAACTTACTCGATAAGAAAAACCACTTGAACGTGGGATGAGGTGCAGCCAACCAGCGTGACATAACATTAGATAAAACATGACTTTCGTTGCTACGGTTTAAATAATAGAAATATAATATAGTAAATTCAAGCATTTCATTTATATTTTTATGTAAAGACGACGCTCCTTGGACCCCATACAATCAGGATTCTCTCGGATGCAATACGATGCACTCTCGACGCTTTTGAATTATTCATACGACAATGTGATACAATGACAGAACGATCCTGTTTAGATGTAGGTATCTACTGAGTCTTACAATGATATCCTCATGATATAAATGATATTTGATATCCTTCTTGTCGTTGGCAACATCATCATTGACGTAAAACTTGACTATACTTATAAAGGTAACGTGAAATCTCTGGCAAGCACTTCCTTAAATCTTCGATTATTGTGTGGAAGTCAAAATAGAATCATGTTCTTCTTCAACCTCAAACGTACGTTAACATTTACGGCGCAAATGAAAAAAACATGTAATTAGAAAATGGCAATAGTTTCAAATGACTGAGTTTCAAAGACGTGGCCAACGCTAAGACTTAACGAGATAGACAAAAAAACAACAGGTGCTATATTCGATTAATGTAGTCGTAAAAAGCGTGATTGTTTCCTTTGCACTATTAATTTTACCTTTAGGCAAGAATAAAAAAAATGCAACCATAAAAGAATAAACGGTCAGAAAGCATCCGAAGACAATTGCGACAAGCTCAAATACAGTTAGGACACGTAGTTCCGTTACACTTGTAGTGCATCATTGTGTAGTTCCTGCGACCCTGGGTATAACTGGAACCAGAGTAATCAACGAGCCACACATAACGATTCCAAACTTGGTAGGATTACATCTGTAAGAACACAGATCCAACAGTAGCCCTCTGTCTCCACCATCATCATCATTCATTGCCGTCAATAAAATTAGATAAAACGACATTTGATGGGGAGTCGACAGTAGTGAATCTGAAAAAAAACTTGTAAAAGTAGGAATTCTCGTTTCCTAATTAGGAACATCCTGCAGTTTTCAGTCCAAGGTTCAATATCATATTAGTATAAATTATTTTAGTTAAAGCGTCAAAATGATCAAATCCTTAATTATGTGTAGGTAAACTTCGTGTAAATAATTCAATCAAATGTTATGCACGCTGCGTTCGATCGAGTACGTATTACCTACATGACTTGAATTTGAGACTCATTAGGCTCGGAAGGACCATGTTTAATTGGGGTTAAATTAATTGCCATCTAAATTAACTGCGCGAACAGTAGTTGTTACGTATGAACCTTGGAAAGGTGTTTAGGTTAATCATATTATTAAGGTAACCGCCTGTTGCCTATTATTAAAACACCCTTTATAACATCAGCGTCTTAACGAATCCAAAAATAATTTAGTGACATAACAATACACATTTTTAAGCAGTTCTTAAAATATTTCATCAAAGAGGACAATAATGGACGACAAGCTATATTTTAGGCAGGAGTTATTTAAATATGTTCGATACTTTATAAAGCTGTACCGTCCAAATATAACCTAACGATAATACACGCAATCAATGAAATCGATGCAAGATTTTCACGAATGCAAAAAACAGCAAAGGAAATTTTCCGTGTTTGGTAAGTAAATTGCATTACTAAGCAATTGAAACAAAATAAACATAAATTTAGTTTACATGAGATAAAGCAAGTCAGTAAATATTATCGTCGTCGTATAGTTGATAGACTACTTGCAGCTTGCGAGACACATTTACCACTTATAGATAAAGCAACAAGCCAGGGCGCCAAATGCGGCTGTCTCATATTATTGTATAGAAAGTCAACGACCGACACAGAGAACTATCAGCTTACAATATTTACACATAAATAGATATTATAATACACATAACGTATATTTATTTAGGAACTAACTTTTTTTATTCAAAGCTATATCCAGAATACCTGCGTGGCACTCAAATTTGTTCGATATTCAACCAAGTTGAATTTAGATGTCCTTTCTGGGTCAGGGTGCTTGTCTGTGCGCCAATGGCATAAGGAATTGTATCATGAGATAATTAATGTATTCTCACAGACCTTAGTAAATTTAAGACCTTAGTAAATGCGCATTAGATTTTAGTTTCCCAGATATATGTTATTTGTTGAACTTGGGATAGACAGACGCTGGTGATCAAATAAATTAGTTTTTTTGTATGGGTTGTTGGTGGTTTGGCTCAATGGGATTCCAAAATTTCTATTATCATTGGTTAGATAAATAATCAAATTGTTTTATTTTACATTATTTTACTGTATATTTCTGATCCTTTTTCTGGATTATTATGTGCAAATTTTCTAGACATTATCAAAGCGCCGACGCACTCATTCTCACTGACGCTCACATATCGTCGAGTCGCTGCTGATAGCCTGGACGATAAATCAATACGAGCCTACCGCACAAAACAACAAGCAAGACCCACACGGCTATCAGCGGTCATATCGTACACAGGAAATATCAGATAACTTCACATCTAAAATCAATACTCATTTATATTCTCACCTCGGCCTTTCTACGCAAAGACAAGTTCCTCCATATTTCTCTCGGACTTGTCCATCCCACTTTGGCTTTATCAACACCACTGTCACCGACGCTACTCGCACACCTATTTAGCTTTGTTTGATGCGTTGTGCCGTTAGCCACGGCCCGATTTGCCATTCTACTCACAACCGAGGACGACAGCTAGAAATGTCTGGTAAAAATATCTATAACACCAACTTCAAAAGTCCGTAAAACACATCACAGAAACAATTTCGAAAACTTTACCACTCAAACGTACGTAACATTTGCGCAAGGCGATTTTATCTTATCGTAACGGACGTTTTCTTTTGTATCAAACACTGCTATCTACTACATCATATAATAGTCGTAAAGCAATACAATCACTTCGAACTCATTGGCGAAAATCAAGCACTTTTATTAAAACACGAGAAACTGTTCACGTGCGTACGGCGAGCAAAGTTTTAAAACAAATAGACTGTTTTAATATGAGGCACATTCACGTCTGTATCAGTTTGAGGTTAAGTTACCGGCACTACGGGCTGCCGGCTGGCAGGGCACACAAGCGCCCCGTTGACTCGAGCCGGACCCACACGGGGCGAAATAGGACATTACGAATTTTAATGACTCATATAAATGACTTCAACGTTTACCTTCATACACCTGTGACATGTAAAATATAGTTTGAAAAGGAGTGAAAAGTGATACAATGTTAAAATTCGCGAAATGTCGTATGTACGTATAAAAAACAATTTATAAACAAATACACTTTCACACTATGAAAATAGAAGAATACAAAATGTCGACTACTATTTTTATTTCAACATCACAATAAGTAGGCACTTTGCTAATTATTTAACAGAGAATAAAATGCAACTCGTGTGCAGAGGCCCGCTGTGCCTCAGGTACCAGTTAATTATGGCTATATCTACGTATAGACGTAAAAGGATCCCAAGTCCGTCACACTTATACCCACCAGACGTACAAAAGCTGAACCCTCGTTTCAACAATGAGAAAACATCATATTGTGTTCATAACAATTCTGAGTCTTAATACAATTGCGTGAGAGTTGTGTTCCGATTGCAATCAATCTGCGGTTCATGTCTTTCGTTTCTGTTATACGCTCAGTGCAAGAAGAGAACGTGTCCTAACCGCTTTTGCTGGTTCATGAAAAAACTTAAACCAAGTCTGGCATCGAAATGTCTTACTGGAAATTATTTAACTAAGATATTTTTTGTTAAATGAGTATTTCCTAATGCATCGTAACTACCTGACCATTCTTAATGTGTATCGCTCCAAGATAACATAAAACCGATAACAGGAATCTTCCAGAGATAGACAAAATAAACATGATCCTATCGATACAAACTTACAAATGATTACTTCATTATAAATATTGCAGACCATTTACAAAATTGTGAAACA
>DWPW01000194.1:0-13353 GCA_018252015.1 Astraptes brevicauda
ATTGAATGCGAGAACTAAAAAATATTCAGCAAATATTGCAAATTAACATTTTGATTCAATCTGTTCTTAAATGTCTGATCCTGCTAAAAAAGCTTTAGGTCACAAACAGTTGGAAGCTTTGGTTTTATGTGGCTGTGGCCGAGTAAAAGGACCGAAAAGAATAAAGTCCAAAATTAGATTAGGTCGCTTTGTTCGTTATTCGTGTTGACTTTGGCCTGTGGCGCTGCACAACGGTCACGCATATTAAGGTAGTTACTATTGTAAGCGGCCGGTCAACATCTGTCGTACACACGTTAAATATTCTTGGGTGTCTAAGAAATTAATATTACTGCTATAAAACATTTAACTGAATGATTACTTACTAGATACATCTGCTTTCGGGTTGAAATGTTCCGACGAAGACAATAAGTTAAAATGCGGTGGGATATTCTTCTGGAATGCATTCAGCATCCAACTGTCTAATTGATCCTTGTTTGTTGTTTTAAAACCCAAAGTCTGAAAAATAATTTAATTTTTTTAATTGTTTCTAATGTTTTAATTATGATCCATAATATCTGACAAGACAATGAAAGTCTTCTTTGCATTATAATTATTATCTCTTACCTGGCACATGAACTCCAAAGGATGGTCAGAAGCTCGCAGTAACTGATCCAATTCCCGCAATCGGCTCTCACACTTAATTTGTCGTCTGCCTAACGATTGACCGTTCTTGCTCACTCTTACCCAAACAAGCATAGACACTTCTAAACATGACTCTGTAAAAAAATGTAAAGTTCAATTATTTACATGCCAGTAAAACAACAAACTAAAAAAATATTTTCAGTAACATTTTATTTATCTTTTTTTTTATAATTTCACAAAAAGATGGTACGGCCTTTCCATTTTTGGCACTTGCTAGACTTGGCGGGAACACTGCCGTGCTCCCAGGTATAAATATGTTAATTATAAAGGTTTTTACGTACCGGGTATATCAAACTGTAATGTGTAAGGGTTTCTTTTCTTGAAAGTCGGTATCTGTATGACCTCTCCTTTTTTGTCCACCATTATCTTTATACTGTCTTCCTCTCTAATGGGGTCGTTCAGAAGCGCTATCACTCGACTCTGACCCTGGTAAACAACGATAATAATTACGACCGGCCTTTGTTTTTCTTATAATATAACTTTGTTTACTGTTTTTCCAAGAAATAAATATATTATTTCCAAATAATAGTGCATGTATTGTACTACAATCATAATTCGACAAGAACGTTTAGTTCAATCTGTAGTGTAAATGTAATGTTTGTTTTTTGTGTTGATAATATAAACAATAACTTACAATTTTAACTTTTTTTGGAACGATAGAAAAGCTAGTTCTGTCGGTAGCTGTGTCCTTACAATCTTTAGTTCGCAAAATACCAACGGCTGCGGTGAGGAAAGTGTCCACGAAGGAAGTGTCTTTTTCACGCACCGACATCATTTGCCATTGGTCTACTACAGGGTAATCTGAAAATACGTCAACATATTATATAAAGTTTCAATTTACTATGATAGTTATTTTCGTCTATGCATCTTTATTTACGTTTCTAAGTTAGTTTGTTTAATAGGAAACTTAAATATATTTTTTTACTCACAAAAACTATAGTAAATACTACTAGTCACTTAAAATAACTAACCGTCACAGTTATTAGCAATAACGTGGTTTTTCTCGACGCCCAATAACATGACTAAAACCTTATCAACTCTGACCAGAGTGTCGAAACTAATGTCTCTCTTCAAATCCGACAGTTTCGAGACGAGATTAGGACAAAGGATCACGATTTGCAGTTGAGCTTTTGAAAGCTTATCTATTTTGTCTTGTGCGTCTGGAGATACCAATTCCTCTGCTGTGACTGGCGTTACCCTGGAAATTATGTTCAATTAGTTTTTTTTTAATTAAGCCTTTGTACTAAATTAATTTATTTGTTCATCTCTGTGTTGCATAAAATATAAAAGCAGAACTCTGTCAATACTTTCATAGATTTTCTTCTGTAAATAAATAACCATTGCACGTTCGTTATTATACCTTACGATCTAGCCGAGGTAAGTAGGTAAAACTACCTACTTTTTAGACGAAGTTATACTAAATAGGGAGTCATTTCTCCTCCAGTTATAGAGTTTGTCTCTAAAGTAGTACACAATTTACCTGTAGTGGTGCCTGGCTCTCTGTGACATAATTTTGTCAAAACTCGCAACTAGATAGTCTGACCACAAAGCGCTCTCAGGGGACGCCGAGCTCCAAACAATTGCTATGTCTTCCATTTCTGTAACAAAGATGTTTAGTTATTCGATAAAGTTTAGGAAACTTACAGTATCTGCACTAACAAAGCTTCTCTAGAATGTAAGGTCGCTTATTGATTTCTAAAAACAATTATAAGAAAAAATTTAATGCATATACCTCAGCTTTTACAAGGTAGCGTAAGATAGCATTGCTAAAATGAAAATGTTTGGAGTATTTCTCTAAAACTATTAACCCCACCTACCTAAAAACTTCTGGCAATTAAGTGCCGAACTAAAGTGTTTCGAATTCGCTTAAGAATCATCAGAACCCGACAACGAATTTCCCTTTTATAGTTATTCAATATTGTCTACTTCCATTGTCTCATCTCTTCCTCGTGTTCATTATATTGTTACGGTTATCTAATAAGGAAGTCTAGATATAAATCGAGATAACAAGTGTGATTGATGCTCTGTCAGGCGGCCCAGACGCCGGCAGGAGCTTATAAGATACCTTACACAGAAAGGAAGTGTTGTCAAGGGATAATCAAAGTATGAACGATGTCGTTCACTTCATATCACATGGGGGTCATTGGCTGGACAGAAGTTCATGGATCTTGTGATCATAAACTTTATTACCTAACTATTTATGGCGGCAATCCTATGCTTTACTAACTGCCTGCGTTATTTATAATGAAACGATGTAAGTTTATTTTGTTACCGAAAGGTGAATATGTATAGACTAGGCTTGAGAAATTAAGTTATACAACTAACAACCTTAGAAGATGTAACTACGTACGAAATGTAACAATTATTGACGTTTTGTATAAGGGATGACCAACAACTAACCTACATATATTTATTTAACACACCCCTAAGAGGAAACGCCCTTATTGATCTAAACTTTCTTAAATAGCATCAGCAGGGAATGTAAGCTGCAAAATAAGTTTAAATATCCGGCAGACGGTGTGCAGAGATGTGATACAAAAAAACTAATTATTGGTTGCCACGAGATACGACATCTGTGCAGAGACGCTGCAGCTGCTGTAATTTGACCTGCAAGCTCTTGTCTTACCATTACCCTCTACCTCTTAATGGCACTTGAAATCAATTAATACAATTACAGACAAGCAGATTGCCTTTACAATTAGATAAAAACACGACGACGTAAGTTACTTTAACATGGCGTCTTATTAAGTGTGTTACTTGTTATAATGAGTTGCTTATGCAAATATGTAGGCTACACTCCATGCTCAAACAGAATAAATAAGGCGGAGCCCTCAAAACACATTTCTTCCTTCCCTAATATTACAGTGCACGTGACTTATAACATACGGTGGTTGTTAAATTTTTTATTGCATACAACGCAGCGCATACACGGGGCCTGCTTACAAAATATGCTATGCACCGCGCGCACCGGAAACTCATACGGATTTATACTTACCCACCTCTGCCGCCAAATGAAGACCCGACTAAATGTAATATCCGTTTCCTAAATAGACAAACGTCTATCAGCGTCGCCCGGAATAACTATAGCCGATTAGATGCGGCGAGAACTAAGCCGATGCGGTGACATTAATAGAAATTATGATAGAACGCCGACAGCTTTAAGTAGAGCTTTGTGAACTCTTAGAAATAATGCTTTCCACAATAACGCAAAAAATTCGAATAATCGAAATTTTATTAGCGAATTAATTATTCATATCTGACTAGTTAACTCTAATCTCAATTGTAAATCTATATACCTATATAGATTTACAATCGAGATAAGAGTTATACACCTATGTAACCACCTAATTACTAAGTAAGCTACTGCTGCGCTAAAGCTTTAAAGCAAAACACTATACTGTTTCCTTTTTAAGTACGTCCTATTTTTGTTCACGTTTCAGTAATTTTTTGAATATTTTATGTAGAAATGTATAAAATAAGACAATTCTTAAGAAACGCACCTTATATTGCAATTCCATGAAACTGCATGAAAATATAGCCTATAAAACATACTTGGAAACCATCAGAGATAAGTTTTGAACGTTATTTCAAATTAAATCCATTAACAATAATCTTAATGTAAGTACGTTAAGTGGAGTAGCAATTATAATAATAAATATTGCAATGTATACATTCGTGAGTACGTTACGTTTCGGTTCGATCACTCCTGTCGTAATAGATGGAAGCCTTTTGGTCGGATGTTACGTAAAACATTTCAGAAATAACCCGGAGTACTCAATGCCCATAGACGATCACCTAAACCTAATTATTTAGGCCACAAGGTGGTTACTCGTTCACCGCTTAGTTTTCAGTTCAATGGCCGCCGTCTTTGAAGTGCCGAGTGAAATATCGTAGGTTCCTATAACAGTTTCCAGTTTGTCAGGTGGTTGTTTGATCTAGTGTTGCTGGCAAGTGAGGAAATAATATTGGGCCGACGGTTTGTTTACGCCTAGAACCACATTCGGAATAGATCAGCTTACCGTACGGTACAGAGAAACGTAGTAGGAGAATATTATTGTATCTATATACTATATAGTATCTATTTAAGTAAATTTATATATTATTGGTATTTATAATTGTACTATATTTTCATCAATCGCGCGCTTATACAATCTTTTACACACACTAACAGTCAGTTAACACAATATTATTAAAGGTTGAATTTATTTGTTCCACTATAAAATGTAAATTCATACTTGGCGTTAAGTGTCACCATACCAAAAATGTAGTACCTTTATAAATATAAAAGCTGTGGATTTTGGCAATGAATAGATAAATCATTTAAGTACATTTAATTACATTCTTTGTTGACAGATCCATTTACATTTTGCAAACGTCTAGACAGCTGATTTCATTATGTAATCTTATCTTAACCAAAGCTGTTGCGTATTCAGTTCAATTCCAATCAAGGGTAAATAATCCGGATCAATATTTGCTTGTTCACTGTTGATTACAAGTTTCCGGGAAATTCTTTCCCCATAGTTAGGTATACCGTAAACAAAAGCAGTTACGGGATGTAATGTAACTATAGGTACCTACTAATTACACTATCCTGGAACTACTTTTGTATACGCTATAATTAAATTAGTGCTTTCACTAAGTTCCGGTAGTAAATAAATACACTTGACTTAGAAAAAAAGGAACATGCAAAGTAATGTTTGTAATGCACAGAAATATCGTTATGGGTTTGCTTTCAAACCGTTATTATTAAAGCAACTAATCAACTTCGATACATGTGTAATTAAAACAGGATGTGATACATTGAAATAATATTTGCGTGCCATGATACTTGCACATCTTTGGCATATAAGATCAAGTATGACTTAATGAAACGTTTAGGTAAACGACTTTACTTACAATAATAAAGCGTCTGTTATACTTTGCTACAGTAGCCATAGATTAAGTTTTTGTTTGGACTGTCCCATTTTTTTATTTCTCCAAACTTGTTTTCAATTAACGAAACTACATATTCAATTGTTAACGTATTTTAGAATTTCCATAATAGTAAAGAATGAAAATAGTTTAAATTGCCGTTGCCATTGATATAAGTACTATAAGAATTTATAAAGCCCTACCAAAACATAATAAAATACATACTTTTCTCGTCTTCATCAACATAATTAATATAAGTTTTAGCGCCTTATTAAAATTGAATCAATAATGATTTTTTAAACAGAAGTATTTTGATTTAAATAATATATTTTGTGAATCTGTCCCATTTTACGTTAGAAATCGCATGGTAGGTCAGATATGAGCCATGCGACGGCGCTACTGAAACCCAGCAGGCATGATTCATGTTATCAAAATAAACGCATTCTTCTTTTTCGTCCTCTGTCTGCTTCGCGGTACTTAATCATAAATCCCGGGCATCGCGGGCAATTAACACAGTTTTTCCATATTTTTATGTTACTCACGGTGTACGACGTTACCTAATTTGTCAGTTGTGCGAAATAAATTGAACCGGTGCTCGGTAAATCACTTGTATATACTCCTTCTAATTTTGAAGTAGGTACAATTGAGTGATTTAAAACATTTTTTGGCAATAATTTATATTGTTTTTCCTCTCTAGTAGTAAGACAGACGTTATGAGTGTCAGGCAGCTTTAAGTGAGGATAAACGAACTTTGTATTATGATAATCATTTATGCAATTTATGAAGAACTTATAAATCTCCTCATGATATAAAATATGTACTTTTACGCTGTATTCATTTTAATTCACATATGGAATTGATGAAGTTTTCAATTATTAAAGAGAAACGCTTATTGTATAGAGTTTGAACATATAAAAGTTACAAACATTACTTATGTTTGCAAGTTGTTAATTAAACCAAATTGTTTTACGAGTCCTTTTGTACGAGGAATTTCCTCATTAGCCCGCCCTTTCATTAGTCTAATCAAATGTCCGGCCTATCTCCTAACCCGTTTACTCTTATAAACTGAGAAGTATTCTCCCCAAAATTGGCGGTTATCAAAGCTCTTCTAGAAATAATTTAGGTTTTATAACTTATAGCTAACTTTATACTTAAATACTTTGTTATTTATTAAACTACCTAATAGTAAAAGATAATTCAATAAAATTTCAGTATAATCAGATTTCAGTATAAGTACCTAGTCAAAAATAATACCAATAGAAGTAGGTACATAAGATATGTACATAAATACACAACATTGGTTTCCCCAAAACATATCTGGCGCATTTATTTCTCGAGTTAAAATACTCAATACGAGTAAGTCGACGGTATTCAGTTTGTAAAATCAGAGAGGTATGCAAAAAAGTTTTCACACGAATCCCACCTCCCTTAGATGTAAATCTTTTTTAAGATAAGACAATCTGCGGATGCCATAAACTGCGTTATACGAACAACAAAGAATTATTTAAATAGGTACAATGCATGGGAGCGATCCTTGTTCGTTTAGCACACCGAGAACAAAATAGGCGTCACACATTTACATTCCCACTGCGGACACATTACGGGAGTCACTCCGATGCATGTAAAGTACACCATGTTTATTCTGTCAGTCTTGCCACCCTGCATAAGTAATGGGTACACAACATTAAATCGTTAAAGGTGATACCGTACTTCTTTATATTGGTTAGCAATAAGGTTTGGTTTTCTCTGTCGCTTCGCATTAACAACAGAAAAGTTAGTTTGTTAATGCCGTATTGTACGCAGTCTCATTGACATTGATTTTGGTCAGAATAAGATTATTCGATCTTTTGGAATTATTGTGACATAGTTAAAATTAAATAACTGAAATTCAAATAAATTATTTAATAGCACATACTTAGTCATAATTTCTGGTGCTATTCCTTTAAGTATTTTATTTATGAAACATTAATTTTCAATGAAAAATATATTTTGTTGAGGGAATTTATAGTATGCTAGTATAGTATGGTAGTTAAGAATAAGATGGTGTAGTTAAATTATTTTTTATATGTATATAACATATATGTATATATATAACCTCTATTTTTATTAAGTTTATGGTCACTCTATCATTAAGGCTCTGCATCTTTAAATTACTTGCACAATACATCTACTTGAGTTTATATAAACAGTTAATAACTTATTTACTCACTGTATAGCTTAGCATTGAAATGAATTTATTAATTATTAATTAAATAATTTTAATGGTAAAATAAACACTCACTCGTATCAGCCATAATTTCCATGGAGGCGTTTTAAATTTAACCGAACGAAAAGTACTGGACGGTCCCGGCTTAAAGGTCCGACATTGCACTGAATTGCAGAGCACTAGAATGCGCGCGGAATGAGCAAAGGGCACACTGAGGCTTGAAGCGCGGTTAGAGCGAGCGCGGCGCGAAGTGTCCGTTCGACGATGCGGAGCGACGCCGCGCCGCCACTGCCGCCGGGCGCTGCGCTGGCGTCAGGCGGCGCACGCGCACGCAATTCGCATACTAAAACACGACGCGAAGTACCATAATCGCTAGCATCGAAACACCATCGCCCATCATTGACGTCTAATCTCCTCAAACATATTTGGGCTCGTGTGTAAATATTCCCCTGGCGTTATCGATCGCCAAATACGACGCGTAAATACTGGACACGTTCTGATTATATTCCTTTCGCGTTTCGCGATAAGCCTAAATGACAACACTATGGTCCCTGAAGATCAACAAACTGACCCTATTGATAAAGGTGTGACAGGACAATGAATTAGATATGTAAATATATGCACATATTCCACTTTTTGTATAGTAACGTCTAATCTTGAAAATTGCTTCACAATCCCATAAATAACAATTACATTCATTTCATTTACAAGTTATCATATTATTGTTCAATCTTTCTTTCAAAGTTCTACTAAGATAACAAAGCATTATTGTGATGGTCATTAAATTGCCACAAAAATGTTATCGTAATAGTCATAATTAATGTAAAAGCCATAAAAATCACAAACGATAAGAAATTAAATAATGCGTTCTCTTTGTCTTACTTCAGAGACTACAACCGCAATAACGTAAATAAAAAGGGCCGCTCTTTTACTAGAACTCCTTTCCACATTACACACATTTCGGACAATGCATTACGCTATCATGTTATCAGAAAGGGCCGTGAGGTCGGGTGCAATGCTCTCCAACTCTCTAGATATCAGCCCCACGTCTTCGCCGGATTGTTTACGGCCATATATCAAATTGTCCATTTCCATACGAGGACATAATGGAACAATTATTTAATAATAGATTGAATGACTACCTAAACTTCCTTCGAGATGTGAAATGGGCTGCAGCGAGTGTGTCTGCATATTGTTTTTAGATATTAAAACACGTACCAGTCGAACTCAAGACTTTGGCATATCTTTAAAAGATATTGGAAATGTTTATACCTTAAATATACCGCACTAAAATAACAGCAAATGAGAAACATACCTTTGAAAGAAAAGTTTCTAGGCCGTCTCCTTTTCACTGATTCGTCATCTACTTGATTGAACCTCGGTGGTGGCATCTTGGGTACTTCGCTGGGCACGGCAGTGACTTCACCGGTCCCCGCAGCTCCGGTTGCCAAATATCCCCCTACCGAGTGACGTCTCCTGCCCTGAAGCGGGATTGTGTAAAACACCTCTTCCCGCTCTTTTGGTCCCTCCGGAGTCACCACTGTTGCGCTAATCTTGCCCTTCCTGTGCAATAATTGGCTTATTAAAGCATAAAAACGTTCCTTGAGAGGAAATGGTCACTGATTACGTTTTTTGTACAGTCATTATGTATTTTATTGACAGTAAAAACGCTTATGGGTTTATACCATTACAAAACACATCTTTATTCCTGAAATCAAACTAAGTCTAGCTAGTATGATTGAAATACGAGTATGACTTAAACGTTTGTGAATCCCAACTACTCTTATTTCAGTCTCACCTACTTAGGAAATTTTGTGGGAATTTCAAATCAAAATAATAAATGTTTATTCACTTACTTTATTCTTGGAGCAGTAAAAGTGTGCCTCATATCGCCTGGAGCGCAGTCTCCAGGTCTTGGTTCGCCTTTCAGAAATCTTTCAGCCTGTTCAGGTTCTTTAGCTGATAGTGATCGCAGTAGGGCTCTAAATTCTTTCCTTCTGGGGCTCTCGGGTTCCCTTCGACGAGGAGAAGTAAGCGGCCGGACGCCATCTGTCCATGTCCTGGCTGGAGCTGAGCGGGAATATTGCTCAGTTCCGGAAGCAACAGCACCAGCGCTATCAGGAACATCTTTGTCCGGAAACGCGAAGTAGGATGGGTTATCTAAAACAAAGATGTAATTGTATATACTGTCTAAATCTGCACATCGTACTTGATTGCAGAGCTCTTGCTCGATCTCTTATCTTTCAATGAACAGGATAAGAGTGATCTAATTTACCAAGGATCATTGCGAGGGGAACAGGACCTCCGTAGTGCGGCGTCCTGGAGTGGTCAGTGGCGTGTGACTGCCACGCGAGAATTATTCAATAACGCCAATGAACTAACGGCTCTCCATTACGTCCACTGCGGGCCGAGTAGAGCAACCTACTTTTATGAGCCGGAAAATGCGAATTGAAAGCAATCTTCGTCTCGACTCCGCCATACTTAAGCCGCCGGTCTCATATGGGGCAGTGGCTGATAATCTAGTTATTGTTATGTACACCTACTCAGCTTAGAATAAAATGAAGTACCTACCTTTGTGTACAAGTTTTGAGGGCGTAAACTTATTTGTTTTATTTATTTGGCCCACTTAACGACACGAAGCACGTCTACGTATCGTTAAGTGGGCCAAATAATCGACAAATGCATAATTCTTGAATTAAATATAATTGTAATTGTGTTATATTGTATTATAATATTCGTTGTAAATAAAAGATTTAAAGCAAACAAAGTTAAGGCAATAATACACATAACACGGACATTCTGTTATTGTCGTAAGGGCTGTCTTTGGTAGCAAGTGTATACAATACTTGCCGTTGTAAGACGTCTGTAGTTATCTACATATGAGGAGACCTACCAGATATATCTATCTGCTGGGACTACAATCCTACTTTATACATCTAAAAATTAGGTATAAGTACGTATAGGTAAACAGATAATAATGTTATTAATTTATTAAAATAGATCATATAACTGGCCCAAACAAATATATTAAATGATATGATCAGAAACATTTACTCTATGAATGTACGGGTCACAAATATTCAAAGTTAAAAACGAATACTATAAATAATATTATTGGTTCTGTTAGTTAGTGGCTATAGTAAACTGTTTAGGGAGACTTAACGAACTTTAGATACTTATGAATGGTTTTTGTGCCCGCATGTGTGCCGTATTATGTTCCAACACTTGGAAGGCGGGATGAAAGGACAGTCCCTTCGGACATGTGGCGCACAAAAACTAAGCAACAATGCTGGACAAACATCTACACCATTAACGAATCTAAATTTAGTTGTGCTTGACAAGTGTCTGACACTGATTTGATTTATTTATGTATTCGTACTCAGGCGCTATTATAGCCACGGTCGATGCAGATATACAGATATAAGGCATTTGTTGATATGTTCATCAAGTACCTAAAATGTCTGTAATAGTAATTTGTGACATTACGCCGAAAGCCAAATTGATACAGAATGAATCCCACATCATTCACCGGGTCCAGTCTATTTCCCACCAAGCTAAATGCGAGTCAGTCAACTTCTCGCACTTTTGAGAACGTTTTTTTTTTCAAAACTTTAAGGCAAGTAGGTCTACAATACTATACTTTGCCGTTAAAGCAAGTGATAGTTTTTTTTCTAAATCATATTGCTGCTTTCATCTACAAAAAGAAATTAATTATACAAAATAGTATCGCGAAAACTTCATTGCATATTATATTTTTTGTTTAAGTGTATTTTAAAATTTATAATAAGAAGAGCTTATGTGAACGAATTGGGTCTTCTCAGGTGACTTTCATATGCGCCCTGTGAATCATTCTGAATTCTTGGAAAACAAGAAAATGTGTTTGAAGAAAAACAACATTGTAAAGATTCAGACGCAGCCGTTTCAGTTTCATGCTGTGAGTAATTTTTCGAATTATATTTTTATGAGCACATAAATTGACGAAGTATATAAGTAGAATATAAACAATAGACATAAAATGTGTAATTGTGTATACATTAGTATAAATAAATGATAGCAGTATTATATAATTGTTTGCATGTATTTACAAGTAATTAATAAACATACAATAATATTTAAGAACTTATTATCGTCAGTAAAAACAGATAAAAAGTAAACTTGACGAATGTATCTTATGAAAACCGCGATTATAACATTACATAAATAATATAACTACTACTGGCAATAAAAAAGTTAAGTAGATGCATTGATATTTTCCTACATTAATACCTACACCCTATAATTATTATTCTACATGTGTGAATACATCATTTATAATATATAAATATGCAATACACATAGTAAATCAAATAAAGCTTTTTGTTTAAGCTTTCGATATAAACAACTTCAATATAAAAAAAGATAATACATGAACTCCAGATAAGTATCACGTTATAGATTTATCCGTAATCAACATTAAAATCACCAATAAGATAAAGTCAGTAAGAAATCACTCACTAGTAGCGCGGAGACAAAAGTCGAATTGGGGTCCCATCGTAGATGGTCGCTGCGATACGCTAAACACAACACATCCCGCCGAAAGCACGGCGGACTCTGCGCGGCGTATCTCGGGCGGCGCGGGCGCAGGTGGAAACAGCGCACACGTGCGCGCCTTTCACAAGGAAGGGAAGCTTTCTGGCACCGGAGAGCGGTGTAAGAAAAGCTCTCGCGCTTTCAGGTTCGGCATCCGTGGTACATTCTATACGCCGTTACGCCGTTAGTAATATAGGTGGGTATACTATGTTTGTGGACTTATGGTGACTTTATTTTTATTGATTTTATGTTTATGCAGTATGCTGCTGCATCTGTTTCGGTAATTTGTGAAAAGTGTGTTTATATCAATTAAATTGCAATGCTTATAGATTGTAGAAAGACATACAAGTAACACAAGTCCTACTTAGGATCGATCACAGATGCGTTCAGTTCTCATCAACTTCTTATTAAATTTACATTAAATGCTTATTGTTTTTAACGAAATGTTATAAGTATATGTGTAGTCATTAAAAAATAATTATTTTCAATTTTGGAAGTAGGAAACAAGAATACCGTATTCCTAATGGCAGATTCCATATCTGCCACCCATGTTCACTTGCAATGAACTCCAGAAAAGATCAAAATCCTATCTGAAGTCGGGTACAGAATACCTATAGCAACTGTTAGCACTGCTGTTATGATTCAGAAATAGATCTTCCAAAAGGGATCTCATTAATAATACTATTTTCCAACTTTTCAGTATTTTGATGTAATAAAGTAATTCAGTGTGGTTTCCATCGCTGTCATTACTTTATTGGCATCTGGCTCTCGGAGCGTAGCACGCGCGAGCCGGAAACGTCCCGAGTCCCGAAGCTTAGAAATGCGTATACACACGTTTATGAACAGGGGAGTCTGTGCCCCGGTTTAATTTGAGTGCTGCAGCGTGTGCTGCGTCCGTTTTGGTATAGCAACCGGTACTGTTTGTAAATAAACGCTCACATTGTTGATGTTCAAATTCATTCATGTTCGACTCTGGTACTTTTTTA
>DWPW01000195.1:0-13347 GCA_018252015.1 Astraptes brevicauda
CTAGCGCCAGTTGCATAACATGTAGCGACTGAGCTGAGCCGGCGACGCAGTCAATGATAGTTTTTTTTTTTGCAAACGAGCATGCAGCCCACCTGATGGTAAATGGCCATTGCCGCCCATGGTCATCTGCAATCAACCCTAGATAAGATCACAGTCTCACCTGAGGTCGGCCAAAGATGCGTTGCCACCCTCGAGGACTGAGCTGGAACGCCTCGAATAAGTATGTCTCCCTTATCACACCGCGTTATACGACAAGTTGTCTAGCGGTACCACAAAGTAGCGGCTGAGCCGAGCAGGCGAGTGTAACGCAACGTGTAGCGACTGACCTGAGCAGGCAGGTGAGCTGCAGGTCGTTCTGCAGGCGGGCGAGCGCGGGCGCGCCCTCCACGCGCACCGCGTTCACCTTCTCGCGCAGCGCGCCGCCCGGCCAGCCGCCGCGCTCGCGCAGGATCGACATTATGTTCGCCTGCCGCAGGAACGCCACCACCTGCGCCACGCACCGCACGTTAGGGGACACGTTGACGACGACGTGACGTACCACCGACCACGTCGTACTCTAGGTGCGACGTAGACGACAACATGAGGTAGCGTACGCTTTGATTATATACTCTTTAGAACTAGACAGAACGTCACGATGTCAGTGATAAACGAAAATGTCCAAGTAATGTAGCATGACGTATACGTACGTACGCTTACATGCTTACAACACGCACGCTGGGTTAAAGACACCTTTGTCGTGCGCTTCCATTACGCAATTTTATTGGACAAAAAAATGCTTGTTATAAACTTAAGCCATTTAGAAGCTAACAGTCAGTGACTATTTTGTGAAAAACTGCTATAAGTAACCCTCGATCTAGAGAGTATTATAATCAAAGGTAGCCCTTTGTGTTTCCATTCCGGCGGAACCAATACACCAACAAACGTTGCAAAATATATACAGCTGGTAAGATGGTAACACTCTTTGTGATTCCACTCCATCACCGTCACACCTATTTATGCCTACTAACAGCAATATTAAACGCTGATGTATCTGGTTTGTTGAGTGTGATAAGGGAAACGGAAACTCGTCATTGAAAAGACCTTAGACCTCAGCAAGTTTGTGTTCTTCATTAGTGAACAAGGGTAGCACCGCATTTGTGGGTAACCTCAAGCAGGGCACTTATCTTATATGGAGTTAATGAACCCCAACAGTAATGTCTGTAATGACAGATGTTGTTTTCAAAACATATGAATATCATTTCATAATAACGACAAAGTCCAAACTAGTTTACAATATCGCAATGCAAGACAAAGCCTAGTAGTGTTAACCTTATCATTCTAGGCAACGGGTATCCCTTGAATAACGACAAAGTCCAAGATCATTTATAATATCGCAATGTAAGACAAGCTTAGTGTTAACCTTATCGTTGTAGGCAACGGGTATCTCTTGCTGCGTGTGGTGCGCGCACGCCTCCGACGACGTGACGGGCGGCCGCGGCGGCGGCGTCGGCGCCTGTGGGGACACACATCATTAATCATTAAATCATTATAACACACAATTATTATTAAATTACACATCATTATTATTGTCATTCGTTGATGTAATAAATTATTTTGAGATGTAAAAAAAAAAAATGTTACCAAAAACTACTTTCTACTCATTGATCTGAATTATATCAGCTCATTTTGCCAGTCATACAAGAACATTTATATTTTTTTAATAATCAGTCATCTTTATCAGAAATTCTAATTTTTTTATGCAATCAAATATCTTGATAATCATTATGAATATTACGATATTTGTTAAAAATACTATGTTACAAACTATATCATACTTTCAATAACTATAAAACTACCACACAAAATTCATATCTATAAAATTACCACACAAACTATAAAATTATTAGATACTATACATTAATCACAAAATAAAAATAAAAAACAAAACATGTTATCTACAGTAATAAAAATAAGCTGAAACACACATAAAGAAAACATAATTCAAATTTGCCTACAAGTATGGATAAAAAAAACAGCATGCGTTTTTCCCCAATGAAATCTGCCCAAAATCCATGTGATATGCTAAAATAAAATAAAAAAATCACACCATGCGAAATAGCTAATAAAATATATACTAAAGGAGTCCAATAAATCATAAGAAAATAAATGTATAGGTTTCGATTAAAGTTGATTAAGAAGTCGGTTAAAAAAAACCATGGAGATAATATTTTTTAAATGTCAGATTTTGTCAACAACATTTTAAACGTGAAATTATTTGTAAGAGTCAAAAACTCCTGCAGGTACGATATCATATATTTAATTTAAAACAAAAATCTATCATCTCCAATAACAATATTAAAAATAACGATTCTATAACTTGATCAAACAAGGATCTCTGTTTATTATTTTGATCTTCACCATAATCTTTGTAATTTTTTATTTAACTTCAAATGTACGTATACGTATATCTTGGAATCTCGCAAGTCATTTATTTTCAGTACACACGTACTGACAAAAAAACGCAATCGTCATATTGGACTCCCGAAGCGCAAACCAACCAAACAGAAACGCGACCGCAAGCGAACGGGACCTGATCGTGCAGCAGCGGGCGGCGGCGCTGCGGCAACAGCGGCGAGAACGGGCCGGCCTGCGGCGCGCGCGGCAGCCGCGGGTCGATGAACGTCGTGCGCCGCATCACGTGGTCCACGAAGAACCGCTGCGGCGGCGGCGGGTTAGTACACGTTAGTGGAGTGCCATAGCACGATAGACATGGGCGTAACGAGAGGGGGAGGGGGGGTCAGTGAGGGCCAGCTTCCCCCCCTCTGGATGATGTACACTTCCGTACTATCTACGATATACGATGAAAATTCTTATCTAGTTTTAATGGAAGAAGTTATATTTTACAAAATTGAAAGAAATAATTTAGTACAATTTCGAGCTATAACGGACAAGCACCGTCATCAAGTATGCGGAGCTCCGCATACTATTGGTCAGTATGATCCCCTGTATTCCCTAAATAGGCATTATGCACAAATATAATAGTTTTTTTTCATTTTTTTTTGTAGTTTCAATAGCTTTTTCTACTTTTGAGTTCGGTTGAAAAATCTGAATTGCCCCCCTCTGGCTCAGAACCTGGGTACGCCCATGACGATAGATATATATATATAGATCGACGACGCGTACCATAGATGTGTTAGTATGACTGGGCGTATGAGTAGAATAAAATGTGTGCGATTCAACAATTATATACTCGCCGAATACAGACGCATAAGCGCAATACAAATACATAAACCTACTCGAATGTAATTGTCACAAGATGCTCGTCCATTCGTTGCAAAGTGAAGATTTTTGAACGCAAATCAATGATTTTATTTATGCATCTGTATTCGTTTATCTGTCATTCTTCTGAGAGTTACTCGGCGAATTATTCGCGAACATTTAGATGTTACATATACATAAGATACGATGTGTGTCTAGGATACAACTTATAAATGAGATTAGAACATTTAAACATCATTACATATATGTGTAAGATGGGACGTATACTGAAGATAGGGCGTGTAATTGTGTATATAACGGGGAACGTAACGAACGAAATAAGACATATCTTAATTAAATAATGATTCGTCCACCAAAGCGACCCTAAAAACCATCGGCAAACACTCAATCGCCACCCCAACCATTCGACATTTGACCGTACTGAAGAGGCCTGTCTGCGACACGCACAGCAGCCACGATTCGATGAGTGTCGTGCGCCGCATTACGTGGTCCAAGAAGAACCACTGCGGCGTCGGCACGGTAGGAGGGTTAGTAGGTACATGTCAAGGGGTGTGTTAGTATGATACGAGACATGAGTTAGAAAACAATGTACAGTAATAATATGAAAATCGTCCATCTGAGTATCTCAAGTAGCCTAGAAAGCAACAGAGATAACTGCTACGTTGTCTAGCTAAGGTGTTTTTAGGTCCAAAAAATTCTAAGTGAGGCTATGTCTGCATCTACAACACTATCCCTTATTTTCCCAGATACTCATGTTCTGTTTATGTCTGTAACACTTACTCACTAGAGAATATACATCATCATAGGAGTTGCCAAAAATAACCTGGCACATGATCGTCAGAAACACGTGTTTCCTTTAGTCGTTGCACTGTAAATCGTGTATATAGTTAGTATGCGATACTATATTGTGATATTTAGGTGTATTGTGTGGAAGCCTTAAGCTTTCATTCAATTCAATTCATTCTGCTCACCTTCCCATTTCTATCAAGCTTGGTATCCCAGCCCAGGGGAAGGTCGCGGTCGCTCTCGCTGAACATGTTGACGAGCGCCACCAGGTCGCGGTTGTGTTGGTAGCGTTCGAATGATGACGTGTCCCGCCGGATTTTGGATATCATGTGCTTGAGGGTCGAGTTGCAGTTGTATAAGCTTGACGCTTCCTGGAAAGAAAATATTGAATTTCGTTTATGAGTAAAAGAAATAAAATTATGCCTAATTTTAACACTATTATAATTTTAATGAATTCTAAGTAGGTGAGTAGGTAACGAACTGTTAATTTAATTTTTACAAGTTCACGGTTTTGAACGAATAGAACATGTGAAAATCTTGTACCCATTAAAATTAATATACCATTATGAAATGTGAGTCTGGGTCCTACATTGGCAAAGCGGCGAAATTTTTGGAATAGGAGAATCTAGTTCTCCCGTAAAGTCCGTCCACGTTATCGAATTTTTGAATGGTATTTTCAAATTCATCGAAAGCCTTGCTTCGGCTGGTCATGCGACTAAACGGAAATCATGGATCTGTCAATGTCCGAGTGGAATTAGAGGTTCTCCAACTTCTATAATTTTTTTGAAACAAATGCCAACCGCTGATTTCATCCGCTGGGTGTAATATTTCAATACCAGTTACCTGGTTTTTATGCAGTAAAGAGTAGAAGTATCTCAAACATGAAGAGCCTGAAGACATGTGTACTCATCAGTTACCTGGTTCATGTGCAGTATAGAGTAGAAGTCGGGCCGCGCGAGGAACTCGGCGGCGGGGTGCGGCGCGTGCGGCGCGGCGCGCGGCGCGCCCGCTGCGGGCGGCGGCGACGCGCTCGCGCCGCGCTCCTCCTCGTCCAGCTGCGTGCGCGTCATCGTGCGCCGGATCGACTGGTACCTGCGGACGGTGGTGGGTGATAGTTCAAACGTTATCTTGAATAACCGTTTCGAAGAGTTATGTACCTACCAGACGTACCCGTGCGGTTTCACTCGCACTCATAAATAAACGTAAGATGACATACCTACATATAATTAAAACTTATTATACATCAACGAAATAACATTTTGTTAAAAAGTACTAACATCTATCCTATGGGAACCGAACATTTTCTGGGATAAAGTGGCTTATGTCCTTATATGACCCTATAACTACCCCTATGCAAAAAATATCAAAGTATCGAAACTATTAAAACAAAAATCTATCCCACAGGAAACGTGGATTTTTCGGAGATAAAAAGTAGCATATATATTATTTCAGACTATAATCTATCGTTGTACCAAATTTCATCCAGGTCCATCTAACCGTTCTGAAGGTATAGAGTAGCAAACAACCATCTTTACATCCATCCATCCTCACAAACTTTCAGCTTTATAATATTAGTACGATATCCTACCTATTAACAGCAGTGTCGAGCGCTGCTGTGTGTGGTCTAAGTGTGATGAAATCATTACGGGAAACTCTTAGGTACGTCATTGACTTATTTAGACATTTAAATACATATAGGTATATATATTTGAATTATTTTCAACTTTTCACCAGTATCAGTAACTTAAAATAAGTAATACAAATAAAAATAATAACATTAATCTACAGTCTTCCATTATCTTCGCATATTCCGTTTGAAACCCTTTCATGATTTTGAAAAGAAAAATACCCACTTAATAAGTAATTAGTTAACAAATACCTTCTATCTAGTTGTCGCCGTTGTATCTCAGGAGCAGGTGATCTGGGAGTGGTTCCGTTAACGCCGGGCCGCTGCCACGTGGTTGTCCTGTTGATGTGGTCGATGTAAAACACGCGCCCGTGACTGTCCATGCGAGCTTCCCATCCTGAAAGTAGAAATAGGAACAGATTAAAAATGTATAATAGTAGGAGAATCAGCGGTAGGTACTGTCTGAGCCATTCGGACCCCAATTTTATGAAAGTCATGTCAATTAGGGTTTAGCAGTTTACAACATAATTATGTTACACAACGTAAATCAAATATATTCTTTTCCATTTTAGTACCTTGTAATTTATTAGCTTCATATATTGATTCAACATATTATTTGTAAAGATAACAGTAGACTCACCAGCAGGTAATGGTTCTTCACACTCGATTATCCCTCCTATCATATTGGCAGGAAAATCACCAGTAAGCGCCATCTGTCTCGAGGCTCTTTCCGGTATCGATGGTAACCTTATCCCCGCCATGTGCCTCAGGGGAGTCGGCGAGGCTACAGCGTTATCGTTATCGTCACTCTCGTCTACCATCTGGGGTCTCCTCAGCACTACATCCTCCGGGGGTCCAGCGTGGACAATCGTAAAATGATTGCTATTAACAAATTCGAGGTTCGGAGACCTAATCTCGGATGTTCTTAATTCGCTAGTGAATTCAACCATTTCGAAATTCTCGTGCTCTCTACCATCTGGGTTTTGAATGGGAGGCGGGTGTAGATCTGCTGGCGGCATGGGACGAGGCCTACGAGCATGATGTGTAGGCGTTGGAGGACATTGCGGCATCGTCGTACCCGCTAAAGCTGCGACCCGGGTCAAAACCCTTGGATGCGGCCTCATCGGACTCTCTGGGTTATTTCTCGCAGACGTGTTTGGTGTTCTTTGTGGTGAATGAGTAGGGGTGCTTTCACATCCAAGATTTTTTAATAAATGCCTAGGTAGGCTAGAATGTTTTGGTGTAGAATTATCGCAAGAATACTTTCTGTTCATTATCATAGTTCCTACACTAGGAAGCATTTTGTTACTGTCATCTACTGGCGAAATTGAAGGTGATGAATTACAAGAGCTTGGGGCGTTTGAACTACTATTTTCTGCTTCTCTATTTGGAGTGTCGATTTGCGTTGAATTTAAAAAAGCAGTCATCATGGTAGGCGTATTAGCTCTGCTTGAACTTTGTCTTGTAAGTGGCTTATGACTTTTTAAAACAGTAATTTCTTTTTCTTCGACTTGGTTTCTATTATCATCTTCAAAATCTAATTGTGTACTTATATCATTTAAAAATGTGTTCTGAGCTTTTTCTTCAGATTTTGCATGATTCGGTGTTAAATGAAAACCATCGACATTATCACTCGAATCGACATCTTTGTCTTTTCTTGCAAATGTTGTCGTTATATAATTGTCGGGCCCTATATCCTTAATAAACATTACATTTTGACTAACACTAGGCGAATTTTCAGGTACATCGTTTAATTTTCTGTCATCATTTAATTTAGGTACTTTCACTGAAGATATTGTAGATTCACATAAGCTGCCATCTGTTTCTGGTGTCGCAAGCGGTGCTACATTAACACGTTCTAAAAACTTAAATAAACTTGCTGCCGTAGAAGCGGGTATCTCGCCATTATTATAAAATTCCCCGGGTGTAAAATTATTCAATACTTTTGCTAACTCAGCTGAATGCGTAATATTGCTATCGGAAAAAAAATGTTCATCTGTATCTATTAATTCAAATGCAAACGCATCCTCAGGCTTCGTTAATTTTTTGGGTTTTCTATGCCTCGGTACCTGCGGCGGAGACAATGCGTGCATTCTCTCCAAAGGTTTGTGCGATTGTCTTGGAGGGAGCGGTGGCACCGGAGATTTTTCCGCATCACTTGGAACGTTAGCACCTTCTACATCATATACAAATTTCATTATTTTACAAGGATTCTTTGGGGACCATATTTTATAATACTCAGTGTCTGGCGAGGTAGGAGATTCTAAACCAAAGTTGTGTTTAGATTTCTTTTTAACACCGTTTAAAGCCTGTCCACCACCGGTATCGACGGGTGGAGGGCACTTCTTCTTTACACCCGACGACGTCGGTTTTGAATCTATAACACAATGAGACTCACTATTTACAGATTGAGATTCATTAAATAAATTACTAACTAGAGATTTGCTAGGATCACATTTTATTTGTTCGAGATTCGAACTGTTCCCTTTACTTTCTAAATTACTAATTGAGCATTTGTTAACATTTTCGCTTAAATGCTTGATATCTTGACTGGTACCGGAAACGAGTTCGACCCTTAGCGAGTTTTCAGAGTTCATTTCGAAGCTCTCATTGTTATAGGAGAATGGCGAAACTTGATCGCCACTCCTTTTTCTCGAGATACCTTCTTTGAGTCGCAAAGGGAACTTTTTGAAGTCAGCAGCTATAGCTTTCTTGAGGCTAAACTTCGCAGGTAATGTTGGTGACTCGGCGACACACTCATCACTCTCGCCATTGTAGTAGCGAAAACAAATCAATTGCTCGCAATCTGAAACGTGAAAGGATTATGTGTTAGTTAAAGGTCCAAGAAAAAATATCCCAGCTGCCGTTGTATGTACGTACTTGGATTCTAAGATATATTATAATAGATGTAGCGGATATTAAAGTACCTTCATAAGGCTGATTGTGCTCATCAAGCAGCCACATTATGTTGCCAGTGGCACATCCGCCCGTCGGCACGCGCCCGCCGACGCCAGCGACGCTCGTAGTATCTGTAAACGAAAGTTAATATATTAATTAATAACTATTTAAAACAATAATAAGATGAGTTATAACATAAATATTATTGGAGACTGACAATCAATAAATGAGTGTCTCTCGTATGAGCTTAAATGGTACGTGGATTATTACAACTAATTAATAATTACAAAATGACGATTCTAATTTTTGTCTGACTTTTGCAAAAGGTATACAGATTGTTTAGATAAAGAAGTACTAACATGCAGCGGAAACATTAAACTTGTAAAGGTATAACAGAAATGAAAACAACAAAACTTAAACTGGCAATTCTGGCAAAACCTCATTTAGGAGGGACGGATACCAAAATGAGAAATAAAGCTCGCACAGGTGCAAAGACTGTATGTTAAAAAACAAACTACAAGAGAGCTTCGTTTCAGTTTTGGCGGGCAGGCTGCGACGAACCCTTCCGTTTTTTATCTAACAAAAATCGAGGCGTAGGACGGACGGCTCGGCGCGGGCGCATCACAAATTATGCGCCGGCGGTAATCACCGGATGCGGGACTCCGCGCGCCCGTACATTTTATGCGAAATAATCGAAGCCACCGAATTGCCAGTTAATTGGGAAACATGGCTATAAATTGCGCAGGGGCAAATTGATTCCGCGAGTGGACTCGCTGCGAGCCCTCGCCCATTACCATATTTTGATTGGATTAAAATACGAGCATACGGTTAACATCTTCCTGCCGTTGATTAAGTGTTCGATAGGATCGTAAATATCAAACGCTCACGTCAAACGCCACTTATTTTGAGCACCCAGCGGTAAGGGAACCAAGTATCTAAGTATACATAATCTTTACGTCTTCCTTCTATTAATAAGCTCCCAACCTAGGACCTACGTCACTTTGCGTTATTCCGAAAGACTATACAAATAATTTTATATCCCCAAGAAATTCGGTAAAAATTTGTTCAGAAGTAATAAAAGGGGCTAGACAAACACATTAATGTTAAAATTATTTTTTTACATTTACTTAGTCTTGTATAAATGAGCTTAGGAAACGGTAGATAAATAAACATCCGCACCGAAATAAAAGAACCACATCTAGAAGCTATACAAATAGTACGAGAACAATAATTATCTATGTCCCGTTCAGAAATAATAGTTTCTTTAGTTGAGCAAGTATCATCAATCGAGCCCATTACTTTTTCTGGCTATTTACACAATTCCTTAACGTAATTTAAAGACTTAAGCACGTTTGCGCTCTGAAAAATTTCTTTAATGACACTCATTTCCTCTGCGTCGTTAAGACCATATTTACTGAGGCTTATCTTTACAAATTATTATAGATGAGATAAGATCCGCCAGGAGGAAGAAACTTGTCGAGACAGAGAAAATAACATGTGCAAGACCAATTTTATTACTCGTCCTAGATGGAAGTACTTATATTATTTTAATATCATTGAAATTTGTGTTTTGCCGTGCTATGGTCGATATGATCATTATTCTTGTCCTACTCGAGTATTTTTTTGCAAAGTTACGAATTGTATTTGGTTTACTATAATGTGCAACGTATGCTTCCAATATTTCAGTAGCACTCCGTATAATCTATGAACCAAATTCCCGTATACTCTGAAGCCCCGCCTCTTGTGTAGATCGATTAGTCAGTACCACGTCGACAGTCAGTGGTGGTAGTGACGACATGCGCTGACACAGAGGGCGTCTATTTCCGGTGGTGACGCAACATCCGCACGCTTCCGTCCGCAGGATACGGTACAAATGTCGCGCCACGCGGAGATAGACAGAGATCAACTGACACGCTTCCGCGGGATTTGCGATAAATTAACGTACGAGGCAACGTCTGCTTCTCCGAACTGGGGGTTGGGTTGTCATTGCGTTGAAACATAATTAACAACGGGGATAAATATAGTAAACTTTCTTAACACGCACATTTAAGAGATACATAATTAACATCTTAGCATAGTAGTACAACACAACGTTCTTAAACACATGTAGCTACATATGTGGCGAACGTATTTATTCGGTTACCTATGATCGATGGAAAAATTTGTACTTATAATAGAAATAGATACATTAGGTAGATTTTTTTAAGCTTTTGTGATTAGTACTTTTATATATCACTGTTTTATTAAGAATGGTTCAAAATGAATATTTTGCGTACACTGGCAGATATTTAAGATTTTTAAGTGTTTGTACGACGTTTACCTAAAACTTTGTATACATATGTTATAAAAAATAACATTTTCCTGTTTATTTTACGCAACCGAAAAGTACCACTTACAACTACGATAACAATACCAAGAAACACGGAGAATAAATCATGTGGATCACGCATTTCTCTGAATTTCAATCTCAAATTTATCTTTTCCTCACAGCATTATTCATCTCAACATAAGTGCGCAATATATTTCTACAACAGAAATAATGTTTCGTTGCAAAAATTACGACTCTGGTGAGGCATTCAATGGAATAACTGCTTAGCATGTAATCGTATATTGGTACTTGTCAATTGAATTCCCTTTCACAATACACTTAACCCTATAAATAGCGCTCGTTGATGCGCTACGGTAATTATAAAACGCATGCGATCAAACAATGTGTCACGCGTTCTAACCCATCACACAGCGGAAGTTCGTAGTTAAACTAAACTACGGTCATCTCGGCCCCCACTCGTTGTTAACGCCTACGATTCACTGTTTTAGTGTTTTTTGTAGCGAGCTTGATATCTTTTTAAGTGGCCCCCACCGTTTCACACGAGATGACTGTCTTTGACGTCATCCACACCTAGTATCCTTAACGAGAGTAAACAGTGGCAGCTGTCGATACCTTCATCATTTGAACTTATACAAATAAGTCGGTGTGTCACAAACATGTGACAGACAACAAACCGCACCTACTTACACGAAAAAACAAATCGTATTGTGAATGAGCATGACTTCGTTAAAATCAAATTTATTATAACCTTGCAAGCATATTTTACTTTAACAAGCCATTTAAAATCCTTCAGCTGCAACGGCCCCCTGCGGTGTGTAGAGGCTATTAACTCGTTGATTGGCTATATATTTTACCTTAACATCATTCTTAGATCAGCGGGGAACAGTGCAGGCTTGTAAAACATCCTGGCTATTTTACGTTTCAACTTCTTGCAAAAACAAGAATCTTGATTGAATCGTTCCCGGACAAAAGGTTTAAATATTTCTACTACAAAAAAATCTCTTAGACTCACTATAAATATTTTTATTTATCTTTATTGCATCATACCTCTAATAGAGAATACGACATAAGTTATTTCAAGTACTTATCATAACCACAATAATAAATTCAATTAGCTCAACACGTCACGATTTTTTTGATCGCCATAAAACCATCTGTCGATGCGATCGGTTAATTTCATCCAGAGACGCCATTATTCCAGCACTTAGGTACATCCGTCTTAAAATAGCATTTGGATGGACGGAAACGAGAGTTTAAGGGGGTCGAGTCGATGACAGACCCCCATTACCAAAGTGACGATTTGACAGTTTCACGACGTTGTTAGGAGTCGATGACGTGCGAGCGAACTGAGTAAGCGGCTTTCACACGATTAACCGTCGAACTTGTGGTTTACAGCCCTAAATAGGTGATGATTGATCAGAAAAGGGAAGGAAAGATAGTTCAGGGCGAAAACATAACAATAGGTAACTGTAGATACTGAACTGAACAAATTGTTTGATTGAAAAAAATAATAATCAATTAGGTAGGTACGTCTTTAAAATAAGTATACGATGTGAAGATTGTTAAAGTACTTAGATTGAATAAATAACAGAGTCTATTAATATGACCGAGGCCGCTGACCTGAATAAAAATATAGGTAGTTAAACTAGATAACGCCTTTTAAGGAATAATCAAATTCGTTTTCTAAGCCCTTATGTAACTATTTCTGAATCGGAAAGTGTAAAATACTTAACCATGCTGTCATGTATCAAAAATATTCAGTAAGGTTGGCAAGAATAGAGAACACAGTAGAGAAAATCGTTATTAATATTGAAGTTAGGTGCGAACGTTTTCAAGCTGCAGAAACTAAACGCATTCACGCCAGGTGGACTGCAAGCCCTTTCAACTCTTTATCAATCCTGTACTCTCGCAATAAACAAGTGCATTCTCGGGTCCAACCCTTTAAAAGCGGTGTGCATGTAAATGCTTTTTAAAATGCCACTCTCATTCATCCCACAGCCATTAATAGCCCGACCGGTTAATTTTACGACCGTAGACCACTTAAAATTCCCCGGGAACAAATCGCACCGGATATTGAAAGTTAAATACGAAACTTAGTGCCCATTTGCACCTACAGAGATAACAGTCCGAGTTGACACTTTCCTTTAGTGAATGATGATCGATAGGGCATAAACCTCGCCTCCCACGTATGTGACATTGACGAGCGTCGGATGCTTGAGTTCATTTGACTTGTTGGGTTAAGCTGCACTAACGACATTAAGTGTGATACCACAATCGTGCCGTATCGTAAATCATAATAGAATGCATTAAGAGTAATTTAATTCCCGCGATGAATGCTAATAAGATTACCAAATGAATAAAAATAGTATAAGAAGCTTAACCCGTTTCCCAAAAACGATTATAACAGTGATTGTAGATAAATTTTATCTTCCCTCGCTTTTCGTGGACT
>DWPW01000196.1:0-13346 GCA_018252015.1 Astraptes brevicauda
ACACATATTGTAAAAATGTCAAGTTTCTACCTATTACGGTTCAAGAGATAGAAGCCGGTGACAGACGGACAGACGGATAGACGGACAGACAGCGTAGGCATATTAATAGGGTTCCGTTTTGCCCCTTTGGGTACGGGACCCTAAAAAGTAAACCTAAAATTCTAAATCCAAGTAATTGTATATCAAAAATGGTATAAAGATTCGTAAACAAAATAATCTGTTTTGATTGAATCAGTAACATAATAAAATTATAAGAACTTATTACTTATACATATCCAACTGGATGTTCTTAGTCTATTAGAGTAAACAAAATGGCGCGCAATAAAACTCGTTTTCTGTATCAATTTTAAAATAATGAAATCTAATACGATACAGATGAAAAGTTATTCCTGTGCACTTTGGCGGTTTTTTAAGTTATTTCTGTAGTAACTCAACACACAACCAAGCATTTTTAATTATTTTTACCGTCAATAATCTTCTCTGCATGAACTTTAACGTTTGCTTAATCCCACTCCTCGATTTCTATTCGATAAAAGATCTGAAATTTTCGCTTTACGTGTTAATATATACAAGATTAGTCCGATTATTATCGAATGTTGACACCAGTGTAGACTAGGGTTGTTACGGATGCAAAAATTTTGACATCCGCGGATGCAGATGCGGATGCGGATTATTAAAAGTTTACAATTACAAATCAATTTAAAATCAACTCTTTATTTATTTGATCATATACATTCTAGAACAAAATTACACAAGTTTTTAGTTTTACCTATGACAGAACAGAATTTTTCGGTTTCTAGTTTCATAATAAAAAAAACTTTGTTTAATAATTAAACTTAAAAATTGGTGAATTATATGTAATAAATAGCAATATTGCACCCATCTCTGCATCCAACCTGTTCCTTAGTGGATTATATATAAACCCAGCCCCACTAACCTTAAAGAGCGGGGATGTACGAGAGGCGAGTTTAAACCTGACAATTTTCGTTTGTAGGTACCGGCGTGGCATAGATGTCATAGATAAGTAAAATAGAGTAGTGAAGTGACATATCAAGCGCCTTCCTATTCGTCAGGTATCGAATGAAGTTAGCAATTACCAAAACAAACTCGAAGAACGTGTCACTCTGGCTCAGAATACTTTCTTTACATGTAGTTACTTGTTGATGTGAATCTGCATCCGTAAAATCTCCGCAGTGATTAATGTGTATGTGAATGCGGATGCAGATGTCTAAATTAATGCGAATAATCTGCATTTGCGGATGCGGATACGAATATTTGTAACATCCCTAGTATAGACGCCCTTGCAAGGCAACACTTTTATAAAACTTCTCATTCATTCTAAACCTGGACATCAAATTTAAACATAAACTTGTAAGGCGAATAATCACATTTATTCGAGTTAGCTTTCTATTAAAAATGTTACCTGTTTTAATGTAGGTAAGTGTGTGTGAGTTTGTAATTTATGTTCAATTATGGATTCATTTCGTTTATCTTTTTGTACCTATAAATATCGTGGTCTATTAAGAACAAGAAATTCAAAGTAATTCCTGGTCGATAAAAGGTTGGGAATCCCTGTTATGGAGTTAATGTTTTATAAGTTCCCAATTGAAAGAGACCGGAATTCTATAACGCTGCTAAAATACCGACTGGAATTAAGATGTCTGTGTAACGGTTTAAGAACAGTGACTTATGTATAACTATATTTATTTTAAAACATGTTTCCTTTTACCCGACTTTTGTATTTCACTGCTTACGTCTACGTCATTATTTTATATCAATATTATAAAATTCTTGGATTAGAAAATGTTAGTTGCAGATTTAGCGAGATGAAATCCTAGTTTCGGAAAAACTAGTGTGTTTTTACCCTGAGGGGAATTGGAGTGTGGTGCTGTAAGCTGATTAAGAGCTAAACTTCGAACAGGAAATGGAAAATAAACTGCTACGTTTTGAGGTTAGGCTTAAGTACAGTTTTTAAAAGGAGAAGAGGAACGTGTCGCGACCAAACATTAAAATAAACGTCAACGTCTTTATCAAAATAAAGACCTTATGGTGCTTTTGAACTGTTACGTTACGACGCACGTAATGATCTGTAAAAAAGGAGTGATAGGCTAATGGTTGAAACTCGGCGTCTAAATCGGGAGGTCAGGGGATCAAATCCCAGGCACGCACTTCTGTATTATGTGTACATTTGGAAATGAATTATCACTTGCTTTAACGGTGAAAGAAAACATCGTGTGGAAACCTGCACACCTGAGAGTTCTTAAAAAAAAAGTTTTCAAAGGTTTGTGAAGACTATCAATTCGCACTAAGCCAGCGCGGTGGAATATGGCCTACACCACTCTCTCTCTGAGAGGAGACCCGAGCCCAGCAGTGGGACAATAATGGGTTGACGACGAAAGATCTGTAATTCTAAAGATTTTTGCACGGACAGTGGACAGTCCCTGATTGCCGCTGCTCATTCAAACGAGCATGTCGGTCTGTTAGCTTTTACATTGGAAGTTATTTTATTGAAACGCAACTTTGAAGCTATGTCGCGGCGGATCTGAAATCGTCCGTGCTACAGCATTCGTTGCTTCGGTAACGTGGTTGCTCCTCCGCTGCCGTCTGTTGTGTCACTAATCGTTGGAAGCTACCATAAGGGTATAATAAAAACAGGATATAACTAGTTTGTTTCTAAAAATATTTGTTATAGAATATTGAAATAAATGAGGTAGTCTAGTAAATGTACCTGCATTTAGATAGAAATGACGGTTTTAAGTTTAACGATTAATTTATTTTGCTGTTCGTTTATCCTTGTGCATGAATTTTACTTTTCACTCCGCTTTTCATTCTTTATTAATGAAATAAGGAAACTACAGTTTAAGTTTTATATAGTTATGTATTCACCTATCTATCTCATATTACAATATGATATGGACATATGTTTTATTTACCTATATATATTTACATATGTGCCCGCGGTTTTGCTCGCATAGGTTTCGTATACTACAATGGAGATATTTTACGTATTAATCCAGGTCCAAAATATGTCTCTGGGCGTAATTTTCGAAAAATACCTTTAGCCATCGTTCATCCATCCATACATTTATCCATCAATCCGTCCATTCACAATCCGCCTGTATAAAAGTAAGATTAGTTTGAAGTTTGAAGCATATGAGATTGATGGTATGTGATATTGCTATTCTCCGAAATGTAATACTTCAAATAGTTGTTTTACGCTCAAATTTTATAATATAGGGCACGTGTCATAACGTCGTCCACCCTTCACGTGTCGACCCGTTCGGTTCGGGGTTCGAGATCGGGTAGGTAAACATAGTTTGAAAACTTCGCCGTCGCCATATTAGATGGCGGGGCGATTCGCGCTTTTTTCTACATTCACTAAAACTAACGTGTAGTAACATAAGTTATGACCAATAATTCGGGTTAATTTTCGAAGTAGTAACCTATGTCCTTCTAATAACTTCAAACTACTTCCATTTGAAATGAAAATACAATCGGGAACAAACTGTGAAATGAACTTCGAAAAACTGTGATTCAACCTACGATTAGACTAATTGCAAGTTTTTAAAACTATACTATAAAGCCGAAAGTTTGTAAGGACGGATAGATGTATGGCTGGATGAATGGATGTTTATATCTTCAGAACCTTTAATTAGATTTGGATGAAATTTGGTAGAAAGATAGAATGCGGTCTAGAATAACAGAAATCATGGAAACAAAAATCCATCCCACAATCCTTCAGCTTTTTAATATTAGTATGTTTAAACTGTCGAGGAACTTTTACGAGTACTAGTAAATAACAAAACCTTACCTAAGAATAAAACGTGCTGTAAAATGCACTAAAATAGCAAATTCTTATAACATTTAAAATGTTTATTTTTTTTAGAATGATGAGGTTAATAAAAAGTAAAAATTTGGAGCTCTCAAAAGAGTTTGTGGCTTTATAAATACTCGACGAACTATAGGACTATAGTTCTATGGGACAAGCTAACCGAAATATTCGTAGTCAAAGGTACGCTCAAAAACGTTTTTGCGTTGCCCGAAAAGTACCATCATGAATTTCATAATCTTCTCAACTAGTAATCTGGAAACACACTTCAAATAAAATTGTTCCAATTGACTTGCTGAAAAAGTTGGTGTAATATTAAGAAAAACTCTGAAATATTTTGTTTTAAATGTTGGTTCAATTTTTTTTAATTCTTTTGACACTTAGAACGAATTGCTAATAGTTTTCATTATGTATGTAAAATCTAACACCACATACATATAACTGGTTAAAAGTATTTTAAAAATATATTTTTTTATAAAAGTACCTTGCTTTTATATAACAGTGCGTTAAGATGCAGCATCAACCTGACATACAAACGTTATCTCCTTCAATTCGAGAGCATAGTCAGCATCGAGTTTCCATTACAAACATATGCAAGTATAAGATGGAATCAAATTTGATCGCCTTCAGTACGAAATGTGATTTCGGCAGCGCTAGCGATTATTCGCGATTGGACGGTCGACGATTGTGCAAATATTACACGGCGTGCAGTCGCCATTATTAATTCTAGCTGGTGCGGCCCGCCGTTCCTCGCATATGAATGAGAGATTTCAGATGGTCCGTCAATCGTGGGCACTCATAATTAATTGATCGTATTAATTTCCACATTTGCACCCAGCCGTCGGCGGTCGTTCGCATTAGTTTAAAACGACACTGATTAGATGTCGGGGGACGCTGACCACGGGACTGAGTGCAATTATTGACATTTATCGATGATTAGTACTTTGAACAGTGGCTTAAATTTCACCTCTGTAGCTTGAATGTAAAATATTGTATGCTCCTATTTTTTTCTAAGATCGAATTGTGGTCATTATAAATATTTATCCGCCGAATCAAGGCTTGGATAGATTGTGTAGATCTATGAATATTAAGTATTTATTTATGTATAAGTAAATTAATCATATTGTTTTAATAATTCTTCAATAATTGGATGAATATTCTCATTAAAACCAAGTATTCTCGTTTTGTATACAAAGAAAGAGAATAACAAGGAAATCTACTGTTTTCTTATGTTTGTTTTCATTCTCCTCATCTGTTTATATCGACTTCCTAAGAACTTACAATCTTGCTTTGTTCAAGTCGAAGTAATGATAATGTTTGTCATAAACACCGGTTCGTTTTACACTTGAAAATATACTCACAAAGAGCTAGAACTGTTTCTTTACTCGTAAGGATCCGTAGATACGTTTAAATTTTTTTTATAGTTTGGAAGTAGCAAATGAGCATGCATCTGATAGTAAGTAGCGTCTGCTGCCCATGGGCATCTGTAATCAATCCCAGATAAGATCAAAGTTGACTAAGGTTAAACACAGATGCGTTGCTACCCCGGAGAACCACATAAGATAGAACGCCTCGGGTAAGTTTGTCTCTCTTGCTACATCCTTCAGACCAGAAAACAGCAGCGCTTAACACTGTTGTTATTAGGCGTGGCGATATGGCGGTATATACATAGGTATGGCGGTGGTGTGGACGGAGTCGAACCAGATAGAGTTCTATCAGCTTTTATAACATAAATGTGTCCATCACATTGTGTCTTAATATAATTATTATATAGGTATAACGTATTTTTCTTTATTAGAATGAAAATTTTCATCCGAATGCTTTGTATTTTTTTATTGTTTGTTTATATTTTTGAGAATTTTGAACAGCTGCAAGAAAATACAATAATGTTAATGCCATAGCGTTATTATTAAATTATCAGAAAATTTATAAATAAAATCAGGTGACAAGCGTTTGAGTGTACGTTTATAATTCTTCACACATTCTTCATACACGTAGATTTTTTCGCTTTTTTTCCGAATAAAAAAACAACTAGGAACTTACCTACTTCCAGTTCACAACACAGGCAAAAACAATAGTTTAGCTCGTGCTTGAATTCCGCTTGGAAATATTTCGTTGAAATATTAAAAATAGTTACTCTAGTTGCGTAGTAGTTATTCCGCAGCAGGAAATTTCATTGTTATCTAGCGAGGTTCTGGGAAAACTATTCGATATTACCTGGCTGAAATTGTTTCGTGCAGTGCGGTTTTGAGTTAGCCGATTTTGGACCATCAAACAAGGATTAACTGTTAAATTAGTGAAAAGTTCTCTCTTAATTGAGGGCTTGAGAAATATACCATTGAGATTAATTTTTTTAGTATCCATTTGTATTTATTTATTTTTAACAGAAACCAATAAGTATCAGACCAATATTTATAGGTTTTAGTGTAAAGTGGCCCTTAAACTTGGGACGGATTTTCCAGAATTGGTTGGCAAGGCGATTCGGCACCACTTTTCGTTTGACCTACGTCAGGCCTGCACCTAGGTGCTTTCAGGACATGGTGGTTTTGGGAGTCAGATAGCCAGATGCTTCCTGGAAGTATGCTCTGTGTGGCCAACACGGTCTGTCGGTCTGCGCTATGGTCGAAAGTAGTGGGGTGCGGTCTTTCTGCGAAGCAGTGATGCTCGCTAAAGCTACGGCGGAAAAGAACAGGGATGATGATGCATTTTCCCAGCCGCTTTATCGGAGGCGCAGAGGACGCCAGAAAGCGACTTTCGCTAAAGGCTCTTTTTTCCAATCCCATGAGCCTATAGATTCAGATCGGACGGAATCCAATACCTGTCATGAGGGTTCGAGATGTCGTGTGTGTGTTCTGCACGATAGTCTCGTGAGGGATACTACTGAGAGAAGCCCGTCTCTGGAGACGTGGCTGGCGATAAGACCAGCGCCGGCCTACATAGCCGTGACATTCTTGTGACCCGGAAGCAGTAGTCAACAGGTACTCCACGGATTTTAGTCTGTAAAAGTCCGACATGGTCTCTGCTCCCCCAGGCAGAATTCATCAAGATTTCTATGTGTTAAAAAAGGTATAACCTTGAACTTCTACATAAATAGGTATTTTATATGAAACGAACTCACAATTCGGTTTAAGTGGAAACATGAGACCTCGCCTGTATTGGTATAATTAGATTATATTTTTATATGGTCATATATTTTTATATGGTATATTTGGTTTATATGTTAAATGTTATAATTTTACCTACATAGAAATCGAACTCGGATCCTCCGTGCAGTACAGTTTCGTGAAGGCCACCAAGACACTCATATCGTAATGCTATATAGAGAGTCGTTGTATGCATCAACATCTCAGGTGGTATTCTGTCACGATTAGCTAAATGGAATTCATGGAGCAATAAAGCTACTCTAAGGGAAACGCTAAGATATGCCCACGACGCTAAACAACGGGTAAAGAGGAATTACGCCCCATAACTACGGGTTACCTTTAATTACCGACCCCATTATTAATAATATGCCGCTTTGTTATGGTCACGAGTACAGCTACGTACAGGTTAATATTTATGTTTTACAATTAAACGGTATATAGATAAAGAATGAATACCGAAAATTAATCTTTGAAGTTAAAAAATCTTAATTCTAAGTTTTGTTTTCGTTTTTCTATATATTAAACTCTACGAGTCTTTTATCTTGTTCCGGTAATCTAGGGATGTTGTTCTTTAAAAATATTAAAATTTCATAATTCTTAGGTAAGCATATCATTTTCAACTATAAAATTTGGTAGGTACTCTACAGATAGGTTATTCACTAAGGAACACAGGCATCAGCTCGACGCTGCCACAGCGAGTTAAGTTTTCGTATTCACTAACTCTCATGGTCGAGTACTTTGACAGTTTTTATATGCTGTTATATGCTGTTATATAAATATATGTTTTTATATTTATATTTGACGTCGACCTCGACGACGAGCGCAGCCACGAATGTTACGTTAGTGAATTTCCCCCTAGTTGAATAGTTACATGAATAAGTTTGTCGCTGTAGTCCCTGGACCAGAATAGGGCTTCGCATTGGTTGGCATCGCATAGGCTTTCCCTGCATGTCCTAAGAGCCGTAATTTAGGTGTTTATGACGGTATGCATACCGGCGTAATCGCCAGACTGTGTGGTAGGCCGAGCGTTAATCTGGGTGAAATTCGATAGGGCAACGCGCTCAGTCGACTCCAGTTGCGTTCCTTGGGACATCCCGGTATCCTCTTCGCTACGCTTAGGATGAAAACCCCCGTTTTAGTGGATATGAATTCTATATAACCCGGCGTCGCTGCCACGGCAACTGCTGCTTTTAAGGGTTTCCTCATTGAGAAAATAAAAAAGGTGGTACGTAAATAAGTTAATTTTTGTGAATACCAATAGGGCTGTAGAACCAGTGACAAAAGCAGTATGTAATATCCTCGGCATTGAACAATACTGCCACAAGCCAAAAATAGGGGAGGCGGTAGTGTCGCCAGAGCTGATCCACGATGGGTACCCCTTTGCATATTCTCTATCCCAAAATCTATGACGATGCTGATAATCTATGATTGCGACTGTACTTGAAGCAGGTACGTGAGTAATTATGTTCATTTCCACATGTGACCACCACTCACTGCGGAGTAGTGAACAAACTGTGGTATTACGCAAGCAATGGTCAACGAGGCTCGACGTATTGTTTTCTAATCAAAGCCTGCTATTTGTCTAATTATATGCTGTCGTTATAAATTAGCAGTTTCTATCAATATGGTAGCGCTATAAACAATTACAGGCGAAGGTTTTCATTACAACTGAAGAAAAAATAATCTCACAGTTGACAAGTGCTCCATTCGTTTGCAAATAAATTTATTGCTTCTTTCGTCAACTATCCTAAGATTTATCCTGAAACGACGCCTACTGGTACGGGGTCATTATAGTACAAACCCGTGGTTGTGACTGGTTGTCGATATTAAATTAAGCCAAATAAGGCATCCAGCTCTGTATACACTACCGGCTCTATGAATACCGTAGCTCTGTTCTGGTCCCTGTATTAGAGGGACAATATAACATATGTACCTTTTTTTTAGTTGACGGGGGGCGGGGGACCTCCTAAAGGTACACTGAAGCCTCGGGAGAGACTCCAGGTTATGTGGGATTTCTACCCACTAAAATCCCCTCCGTGGCCTTCCTCTGCACTTGCAGGAGGACCCCGGGATCTCCAATGGAACGCATTGGTGCATAACATATATACATTCCTGCAATTATAATAAGCGTAGTTGCATTAATCGGTGAGAGTGATATTAAATATCCAGAATATTTATGGTCGTTGGGAGCAACTAAAAATTTGTCGCATGATTTGCAAATAAAGCTGTGATTGAGGCGGTTCAGGCAATATTGAGCAATTAATATAATTAATACGAAGGGCTGTTTGACTGTTAAGCTACGGGTACATGCACACTATGGGTTCACGAAAGTCAATTTTTATCTATAATGCAATATCATTGCGTTTACAACTACAGTAATAGCTCTAAGACTACAATGCGTATGCAAACGTCAAGTATTCCGCCTTAATTTGAAGTTTGTATAACAAAACGTAAGAATATGCTTATGCGGTTTCAGTTATGGATAGAGTTTTTTGCTGTTATAGTATCATTTTGACTAACTTAACTAATGACTATAAATTAACACGAGGAATATTTATCGGATACCTACCTTCTCGGGTTCAAAATATTGGTGAACGCTGCAGAAATGGTTACAGTTATGTAGAAACTGTGCATGGTAATATTATTTATCATAAAAAATCTATGTAAAAGTTCGCGACAATATATAACTATCTAGTCGCAAATAAATTACTTAAAAAATCAAGCATTTAATAAATATGGAATTTCATTTTTGCAATATCTAACTTGGATATAAAATTTTGACGAAAATATATAATAATTATTACATTATAATTTATGCGTAGGTATCTATACATAGCATTCTGGAAAATCTGTGAAACGTTGATTTGCAAACCGTTTTCTAGATAATAGCTGTAGTATAATTAAGTGATAAGTTATTTTAGTCCCTATTATAATTTAGTTTACATTTTGGCTAGATATATTTAAAAGTAAATACTGATTATTCGACCCGTCTGTTATAAGCCCCGTCGTATACATACAAAGAAGGCCAATAAAAGTGATCATTTAGATTGTTACATGAAAAGAAGAGAAGAAAAGAATAGGTAAATGTGAACGGAAGAGTGGGATACGTTAGTTTTGTTGGAGAAGATTGTATCTTGATATTATTTAGGGAGACTTTTTGAGAGAGAGAGAGGAGAGCGTGGAACCGCGGGTGGAAACATGGAATTGCTAGTTCACCAATATATTTATCAATAAAAATCTGACGATGAATGTAATTTAATTAAGTTAAAGCAACAAAAATATTATTAATACATTTCCGTTTTTGGCTGATCCGTGCATTATTGATACAGGTATCGGTTACTGGAGGAAATAATCAAACATATCCTTTTATCACAGAATGTTCATCTGAACAACATGCTTATCGTGTATCTGTGTTCGCAATTATTGAAAATAAAGATTTACAAATTCGAGGGTCCACTCGCAGTAAATCTTCTCTAATTGGCAGTTCAAATTAAATCAATAAATCGGTACTGAAAATTATTTTGTACGTATGGAATTAGTAGGTTCGTTCGAAGTTTTGGGCGGTTTCCACATCGTTACAGTCTACTTTTAGTATAAGAAATTAGTTTTTTGGCATTTTTGCGACTATCCGCGTTTCGACGGTGTATAGAAAATGCGCGTTTGCGACTGCATTACTGCTGCTCAGCTTTTTTCACGTGCAGTGCTGCATCATGATTACAAAACTAGGATAAGGTAAGTTCCGCGCGGTCTTTACGGAGAACGAACGAGGTTAATCATTTGGCAGCGAATTTTTTCAGTTATGCCAAATTAACTTTCGGATGGATACAACTTTGTTAACGGATATAAAAACTGAACCTGCTACTTTGAGTGGTTTCCGCTCTCTCCAAATAATTTGATTTAATTAATAGAAATTAACACTTATTCTGGAATACTTAATTAGTAAACAATATTTACTAATGACGCATCGCAGTGGTAGAAATTCGACCATAATTAAACACAGATGAAAACTAAACATGATATCTAACCAAATGTATTATGAGCAATTGCAATAGATATTATTTTTAGATACTATCGAAAAACGATATTCACTCATTATACACAAATATTATTTTACAAACTTCTACATAATACTTTAACGTATGCTTCATTTGACATTCCTCCGTGCGCGCAGTATTCGAAAAAAGATAGTAAGGTAAAACAAATGTTCACTTTGCATATTAATACAATATACTTAATATGGATAAGTCGTAAGCATAATGAAATGTCAGAAAGCTAAACATAAAATTGTAATAGACACTGCGTCGTTAAATAAAATTACTATAACGCTTTATTATTACGTTATTTGCGAGATTTTATTATGTGGCGCTCGTTAACTGTTGCTGTGTGCAGTGATTACCTACGCGACGTGACCGCTGCGAAGCTCTGTTCATTTCGCCACATCGTCTCGGTGGAAACGGTGCGGAAACGCTACGGTCCCGGTATAGGTGCATAATAGACTTTTCAAGGTCGTACAATCCTTTTTAGTTCGATTTCGGTAGTATCACCTCTCTGGACGATCTTCTCGCATGCTTCAGCGGGGGATCACGTTAAAGGCCTCGCTTTTCTCCTGAGAACTTCTTCTTGTCCCTTTAAGACGGGCACGGTCCTTGGGTTGGGGGAATCGGAGTTTTTTTTCCCCCCAATAAATATTGTATAAATTAACCGGATATATATGTTTTTTTCCTCTTTTTACCCTGGCTTGCCTATGGTTTTGGTCGACTCTTCTATCTTGTTATTCGGCCTGGGGCGGTTGTCGGATCCTCTCCGTTTCCGAGCGGGCGCGTCACCTTGGTGCTGCTGGTATCAAGTCCGTTGGCTGCCAGAAGGGAACGCGGTCTAGATGTACTGACCGCAGGCTATACCACTACTGTCAAGCTGCTGGCGTTTTTGTTCTGGTTCGATGGGACGATCTTCGGGGGTCAAGCTTTTTCACACAAAAACCATAATAGACAGAGTCCATAGATATATTATGTACTACTAGAGTATCTACTTCAAATATGTATCTATATTTTAGAAGCTACAATTTGTTTTCATTTTTCAGGCAGAAAAAAGTGAAGTCATTAATAACGGTTTAATTTAGACATAAATGGCACACGGCATTTCTACTCTAAATGCCTACCATGTCCATAAAAAAGGCAACTACCAAACTGTGCGATCGCAGAAATTATCTAAATGTAGAAAATAACATGACTTTTATCCATTAATTGAAATTATTTGAGCAGAAAAGCTTATTTTAATTCTGGTTTCGAAAAATGTTCATAGCATTAATTTATGGAATACTAGCTGTACCCGCGGTTACACACGCATTAACAAAAGGTAACATGATATTATGTTACTCACGTACAAATGGGCTTAAATACGGTAACAATAACAAAGCAATCATTTTTAAAATAAAAGCTGTTTATTATGGATAACCTTAAAAATGGCTGGACCGATTTTACAGGACTTTCATTGGTAAATGGTTGATGGTTAAGGGCGAAACTTAGACTTAGGCGTAATTATCCGAACCACTCAAAACCAATAAAACCGTTCAAAGCCACATAACTATCCAAATTACTCAATACCACCTAAACCACTCGTATCACTAAATACCACCCAGATCCTCCATATTATCCAAATCACCCAAACCACTCCAAATCACTATAACTATTCAAACTACTCAAAACCGCCCATACCACCCAAACCAACCAAAACAACCCAACTCATACAAACTATCCACGCCATCCAAACTCTCTGAACCACTCATACCACTCAAACTACCCTAACTCCTCAAAACCACTCAAACAATCCAAAACCACCCATATCACCCAAAACAACCCAATCTATCCAAATTATCAAAGCTACCCAAATTTTCTGAACCACTTATACCACTCAAACCACCCTAACTCCTCAAAACCACCCAAACCACCCAAAACCGCCTAAACCACCCAAAACGACCCAACCCGTACAAACTATCCAACCCAGCCAAACTATCTGAACCGCTCATACCACTCAAATCACCCTAACTCCTCAATACCATCCAAACAACCCGATATCACCCATATCAGCCAAACAACCCAAAACAACCCAACCTATCTAAAGTATCAAGCTACCCAAATTATCTGAACCACTGTTACTACTCATACCACCCAAACAACCCAAAACCATCCGTACCACCCAAAACACCAAAAACAACCCGATATACCCAAGCCACCCAAATTATCTGAATGACTCATACCTCAAACTACCCTAACTCCTCAAAACCACCCAAACAACCGTAAATTACCCATATCACCTAAACCACCCAAAACAACCCAACTCATTCGAACTATCCACGCCACCCAAACTATCTGAAC
>DWPW01000197.1:0-13338 GCA_018252015.1 Astraptes brevicauda
TTTAATCGGAGGTTGCGGTCAATTCATTTGATTTAATTTTATATGTTGTTGAAACATAATATCAATTAATCAAATATGATCAATGATACTTAATTAAAAGTTTTTTTTAAATAATGACCGAAATAAAATATTATTTAAATTATGAAACTAAAGACTAAATACGCATTAAAATTAAAACAACTTTTTTTTGTTACAATTTCTGATTCCCGATATGCCTCCGACTCAGACTCTGATAAATCAAATTTAAAAACTCCAACTCCGACTTCGGTTCCGATAAATGACCTCCATTACATCCCTAGTTTGGACGTAGGGTCTACTACCAGCAGAACATTTAGTGGGCACCGGTATAGTTGTTTTGTGGTGGACACGCACCACACTGGCATCCGAAGCATTCTGTGCTGTGATTCTGTGCACCTGCTTTTAAGCACTATCGATACGTCCGATATCGATGTTTTTTTATGATGGACTTATTCGATTTACAAATTAATTACGTAGAGTATTTTTCAGTAGGAATATGTAATCTTTTTGACATATTGTAAACTACGAAATATATAAGAGTTACATACACATAATATTATATCTCTTGTTCTATGAATGTAAATTTGCAAATTTTGTCTCTTTGTTCTATAAAAATAATGTTTATGTCATATAATTTACAAATAAGTTGATAGTGGAAAGTTGTTTTGCAACGTTGTTGTTAAACATTTTTAGAAAGAGGTTATAGACAAATTTGACTAACAACACTGTTGATTCGCTTAATTTTATATTTTAAAATGTAATAAAATTAAAAGGTTCAGTTTCTTGGGTTAAAATAAGTTTCATTCTAATTGATAGTTATTTAAGTTTTTTATAGTTTTAATCTTTATAATGAATCTAAAGTGTTCGTTAGTTTTAACAAAAAATAGGAACAAGCATCGAGTAACCGAACAGCAAACTATCGAGTCGGACCAAACGAAACAAACACTGCATAGTAATATCGATTTGGGCGTTCATATTTTAATCGTTTGTACAATCGAAATCGAAAGCTTCAAAGCATAAAATTATGGAAGAAGGTCTGTGCGTGTAGCTAGTGTCGCTCGTGAAAATAAATTATTTTTCCTCATTTTTCGTAATATAGTTCTATCGAACAATTTGTAACATGAATATACACGTAAACGTTTCGTAACGTAAAAAGTAAACAGTAAATTTTATTTCGTGAATTACTTTATTATTTTTCACCACTGTTGGTCTGAATTATTGACGTTTCTTGTGTCTATAGAAATTAAGCTTCCGACCGAATGCTGTTTGTGTCGGTCCGCTACTTGTGGGCGTGCAGTGCTAAGGATATTAAAAATTAAAAATAATAGCGCATGATTAATTGATTGTTGTGGAAAGTGCATTGTTGTGATACTTGTATTTGGTTATTATGTGGCTTGAATCGGCACTGATGTGGCAAACCGGATCGCATGAAGGTGGAGAAAACGTGACGCTGTTATAAGGTCAGTAGGTGTCTGTTTTCTAAGAACATTTTATTTTCTAATTAGAATAACAAACGTATCAATTTAGTCCTTTTTCACTTTATTCTCGGATCATTAGCTTTAAATTGATGTGCACCAAAATATACTGTACATAAGATTTTTATTACGATTTTATAGGCCATATGAATCAATGATACTTTCTTTTAATATGTGAAAGTATCATTTTATTTTTAAATATTTATTTTTTATCAGAAATTTATTGCACACAAATAATAATTTGCACAATTGCATTCAGCCTGCTGAATAATTCAAGGTACAAATCAATTATGATAGGATTGCATTATATTAATAAAGATGTTGATCAGTTACATTTCTAAGATTCCTTACCTCTTTTTATTAAATCGAAGATTTTTCAAATAGTGTTGAGTTACCACCTTTACTATCTTATGTGCTGCAAAGTTCTAATTTTAAGGGCATGGAGTGGCAAACCTAACTAGGATATTTAGATACCTATTTGTTCAGGACTAGTTCTTAATTCTTTGCCACCAACTTCAATTAAGATTACATTGATAAATAATTTGTCAATGCAGTATTTAAATATTGTTTTGTGCTGCCCATTAAAATTTATGTTTTTAATTTAATATTATTAACATTGCTGTCCCTAAGGACAAAGTTTAGTAATATATTAGACAACTATTCTATCACACTCTTCAAATAAGTACCAAGCACAGCTACTGCATTGCCAGTGATTGTACTTCTATGTTAATACAGAGTTGTGGCAATAATGCTATTAAACCAGTAACCAGTTATACATTTAAATCTATGGTATGATTGAAGCAATTTTTTTACAATGCTTTGATTTCGAAATGGGATGAATGTAATTTAAATATTAAATCAATAACACAGAAAATTTTGAAAAGATCTGTGCAATGATTGCTGTAAGCTACTTCTACTTACAAACTCATGAGACTTCTCAAGTAATAATATATTAACATACAGTCAGTGTTAAAGATGAGTTTGATGTAATGGGGGACTCAGATCGAGTCCAAATATGACCATATTGTGGTAATGTCAGTTAACTGCACTGCTTATTATTTGATCATGTTAAAAGGTTAGTTGGTTCAAATTGGCACAGCAATTTTGAGCGAATTATGACTTGCTATATTGACTCAGGGTCATCTGAATTGATCGTGTTTTATTCTGCAAAACGTCAATTGTATTTTTGATGTAGTATTACAATTTTAAAATATTATTGGGTTGATTCCACGGATTGTATGCATTCTCTGATCAATTTCCAGTGTAATTATATAGAGCTGGTTACAGTTGAACTAAACAGCAGTGACTACCTAATTTGACGTTCACATATAGGTACATATATATTTTTTTATTAAGACAATTAAGTTAATTTTATATTTTGATTCACATTTCCGGAAATATGAAATATGTTTGGTTTCACATTGGGGTACTTATGGAACAGAACCACGGCTCCGTGCCGCAAGTAATCCCAGTAGATAGATAGATAAATACAAATAATGAAACGAATATACAGTGACTACTTATAAACTGGAAAAAAATATAATATGTCTAATTGCCTGCTTGAATGTATGATCCTTGTTACATATTAAGAGACATTTACCATTATATGTTTGGTTTCACCCACCCCAGTCAACACCCAATCGATACACTCAATATATTATATACAGATACTATATACAGATTTTAAAATATATACATAAAATAATATGTATGTATACAACTTAAAACCACAATAATATAGTATATATTAAAAATTACATGTCTTAAAAACTGCTGCATTGTAATTGCAGAAATAAAACAAGAATCAACTCAATAAAAATAAAAACTGATTACACTTGTTACAACAATGAATCAACACATTTTACACATATTTTGGTACAATACCACAACGGATTAATTGTTGTTAACAATGGGACCGCAGTTGGTGTTATAAGTCCTCAGGAAAACACTGCTGCACATTTTTTGGATTTGTCCCTTAGTCGCCTCTTAAGACTCCCACAGGAAGAGAGGACAGCCGGCACCACATGGCCCCATTCACATATATTAAGGTCAAATACTCTAGCTGTACATTCTTGATAGGTTGTGGTGTTATGATGAAAATTGGTCAGTTGCCACAGCTGTCCTAGACAGCAGCTCTTGCAATTCTTCACCACCAGCTTCTACTGCAATTAGGAAACACTGTAGATTTTACAAGGTCTACCCAGTGTGTAGGAGATCTGCCATGTGACCTCTTTCCTTCCACCTGTCTCTGAAGCACAAGCCATACCAATGAGGTTTTGATTCCATATATGTGCCCGAAATATCTAAACATGAGTATCTTGATGGACTTAGATAGGTAGATAGATTGTTTAATATTTAGTTGTTTTAAAATCAAATAATTGGTATGGTGAGCATCCAGTTCCACTACAGCAGATGATAAATTAAATCAATGTTAGGTACTTTATTTGTTAAAGCATAATATAGCTGATGGTCTGGTTAGTAGTCCTGACACAGCTTAATGGGAATATGCATATTGTCTTTAATACAGTCATGTTTGAACACCTTGTAGTTAGCAAACATGTATTGTATCATGTTTGTTTACTCACATTTTTTTGTGATTGATCTATTGTTAGTATAGTTAAGGAATTTGATGTTTTGTGATTACATTTTAGACATTAAGTAGACATAAAAGCATTTCAACAACAATAAGACACTCAATATACTTGACAAAATTTAAAAAGTGTTACTGATTGTTGCTGGCTGAACCTCTATGGGGCTTAATTCCTTCACCCAATTCTATATCCAAGTACCTACTTCAGAGCTAAGAACCATCTAAAATACACCATCCTCTATATTGGAAGACCTTTTTGTTTTGATGTTAAATTCTTTAATAACCTACCTTGGGCCAGTCTAGCCCCGTAACAAACATTCTGGACCCACCAGTGATGACAATGCATATTATATTATTTTGAATAGGACGAGTATCTATGACTATTTTTCTGCCATTAAGTGCCTATCCGTGTGTATTTCAGTGTAAAGGTGTGGTTGCTGGTTCACTTTCATATGAAGTGACCATCTTTGTCCTTGAGAGTAGCAATGCTACTGTGATTGGCTTCATATAGAAACTTTGTTGTATATAAAGTTGCATACAGAGGTCCATGGGCTGTAATGACCACTTACCATCAGGCAAGCAATCCACTTGCTCGTTAGCCACTTTATCCTATAAACATAATAATTTCGTGCTATGTATGCATGTAGATCAAAAACAATACATTCGTCTTCTAACCTTTTTAAAGAAATATTTTTTTAGTCGGCCGACATTTTACTAGTGGTGTCAAGTGCACGAATGTTGTTTTAAAAGTCGTGCATATCATCCGAGAGTTAAAACTATTCCTTGTTTTGTTTTAATGCTAAATTAATGAGACCTCAGACGAGAGCCAATGTTGGGTCGCGCCATCAAAAGCAGGCGTGACGTGTCCAAGTGGCGAAGCCGCGCACCCTCGCAATCAACCCTCCATCGAGTGCCCTCGATTATTATACTCGTAAGCTCCACATTGTTCCGTCCGATAAAACATAGATGTTGCTGTCGGCTTGTTAGCATATTAATATAGACAAGTTATAAAAAGTCGCGAGATTAACTGATTGGCGATAATTACCGTCTGTAAGTTATTGTACTAATCAAGCGGACACGACAAAGTTTTTTTTTTAAGAGACTATTTTTGACGAGCCCCTCTGCGTCTCCGGCACCCTTTTGCGCAACTTATTATACTTGTATCTGCGTTAAAATCTCAACCGCAATAACGGATCTATTCATGTCATACTTAACACAAAATTTAAATATCTTAATCGAATTCGTGTTTAAATGTTTATTTGGCGCAATTAGGGTCAGGATTATCACATTACAATTAGGATCGATTAAACCTGCAAATAGACGAGAGAACGTATGTTTGATTTCATAAGACAATAACATACGGCGAAATGTAGTAGACGGATTAGAAATCTATCCGGTTTTATTACATTTCCGGTTCTGAATGCGATCACTTTCCGATTTAGATTAAGAATATCATCCCATCATTGTCTCGCCGTGTCTGACTTGGAGAATGTGAAGTATTTTAGATAAGATTATAATTCACCAGTTCATGCATATAATTGTTTGTACTTAATCGTATATACAAATAAATCAAATTGTATGCCTGTTTGTAATGTCAAAAGATCTTTTTATGGTTTACTTATAACAAATAATTATTAAAAAATAGTTTTTCTCTCTATATTTTTGTTCCGGCTAATCTCGGAAATGGCTGAACTGATTTTGACGGAACTTTAATTGACATGCGGATGTTATAAGGAATTACCCAGTAGGAGACCACTAGAGGTCCGTGCAAAAAAAAATCTTAGAGTCAGCACGTATCGCCAGCTCTAACGTACCTGCCTAATATTTGTTTCAAATTGTCGAAGTCGGAATGCTATAAAATTTTTGATTAATAGCTACATTACCTACCTATTTCATTTTTAAAACACGGACGGGTGAAACCCCAAGGCACTATGAGTTTCAGTATTCAAATATTAGTGGAACTATGGTATAAACATAAAGATATGATGTTCTTTCGGCGTATGTTTTTTGGAAAAATCGATGTTAGTCCACAAGACTTAGAGAAAATCTTGGTATAAGACTATCAATATGGAAATGCCTGACACTGTTAACGTTAATGGCGTAATTTAATTTCTAGATTGTACTTATCATCGCAAATTTTTGTTGAGATAGAAATAGACGAGGTTGCTAAGCTAAGGATGTGTGTCAGATCCACGAATGACAATATTTTGAATGAAATCAAAATGAAGCAATCCTATTAGTGGACGGGTACACAACTGTAGTTTAGCTACTTATCACATCTTTGGTAAAAAGGAATCATTGTGGTTAGCTAAAAAAGAAAACAAATGTAAAGTTTCTTATTTAGTTAGTACACTAGTGCATAAGTAAAAAATATATTACTATGGTGGTCTTAAAATATCAATAAATGCCGCTGTGAAATTTCTGCAGCGTACGGAGAACGTGATTTTTATCGTCGACCATTATTTTATCGTTGCCGCTACGTGTCATAATGTTTGATATGCCGCGGTCGCGATGGATCATTTCTTGATAATCTATCATTAAACCTGATCTTTCTTTACGTTATGGAAGTAGCAAACCAGCATGCAGCCCGTGTGATGGTAAGTGAACACTGTCCATGGACATCTGTAATCAGCTCCAGATAAGATCACAGCCCTACCAGAGGTCGGTCCCTAGTGCGTTGCTACCCCTGAGGACTAAGTTGGGACGCCGCGAATAAGTATGTCCTCGCCATTCAAACCAGAACATAGCAGCGCTTAACACTGCTGTTATAAAGCAGAAATAGGTTTGGCGGTGGTGCCGCTGGAGTGGAAGAATAAAGAGTTCCTACCACCTATAAATTTATGTTTCATTGAATAATAACGACTAGTGAGGGGAATTGACTGATGTACTTTTCAATTCAACACAATTAGTGCCTGGGCGCAGGGTGCGGTGCAACAGCGAATCGACTCGTACGTTGATCGACCTCCAGCTAGTTGGACTTTAATTTCCTCTTTGTCTTATTTGTTTATCTTATGGATAATTTTATCTTTAATAGTACGAAAATAGGTAATAAAACAACATATACAATAACCGGGAAATTGAAATAAACGGTCTGAAATCATTTATGGGTTTACGTTGTTTTATTAAAAAAGATGCTTTCTACACTCATAGCCACAATAGAATTTTCTCTTGTGTCGTGGGTGCCATGGACATACATAGACGAATACATAAACACCCAGACCCAGAACAGAAATCTAAATTGAACATTCAGATATCTGTCTGGCCGGGGATCGGACCCGGGACCCACTGCGTGACAGAACGGTGTGGTTATCACTCCGCCACGCGGGCCGTTAATTACATTACACAGAAATACCTAGTTGTGGTCACTCGGGAGTCGAACTACGAATAGTTTCACCATCATAAAAGCTCATGTCACTGATATCTCATTATGGACTAATCAGCTCAGGCACCTCGTATTTCAAATTTAAATGGTACACTGGTACCTACTGGTAAAAATCTGATTTCAATATTAAAGAAAAGCAAGTTCTCGTTGGCTGTTTTGAATCACTCTTCAATATTCCAGTACTCTGCGAATATGGAAAGTTTTGCAAGTTTAAATTAAAAGTTGCTGCTAGTTCTCCATATAATGACACGGTTCGTTTTTATAGTATTGAAATAAATTCTATTCATTACATTATATCATGTTACTATTTTTAATTAAATGGACTTTAGCGATCGAATAAATATTAATTATGCTAGGTTCATATAAAATTCTATTTTTAAGCAAGTTTACACAACACGTGATGTAATCAAATAGATGTGACATTTCACAAGTTATTTCAACGATTACTGAAGCCAAGTCGGTTTTTTATAGTTTTTTTACATCAGATGCCAATGTTGATGTGGAAAAGACGACCATATAATATGATATGTGATGCCCGATTGTCATATTTCCTTTTCCAAATCATAAAAAAATCCATTCCAATTTAACCTATAAGTACCATGCACCGAACTTCTTAGCTTCTTGTTTTTCGTTTATTGTTTTTACCAAGTGTAACCAAACAGTGGGTTTTTTGTTTTTATACGAAATATATTAGCTTGACTTGTCTGTAACAAACAATGCAATCAAGTCTTGTGACTCAATTTTAACCAACTTGTAATCGTCGCACTAAAATGAAACTTTGTATATACCTATATTGAAAATGTAAATTGGATGACAATACATAATTAGGCATCATTAGTTGACCTGTCGATAGAGCCATGTGGTGGATGTTGAAACTTTTCAATGGCTCTTAGTAAACTCCCCAAGTTTGTCAATAAAAAGATAAACGAAGACACTGCAGTTTTACATACATACATTACACTTTACTCATTTACCTGTGTTGACGATGTTCCCCTATCACAAAAACATTCAACTATATCCCTTTGTACCTATTTAATCTCGGTTCATTACTTTACATTTGGGCCGCCAATAAAATAAATATCACCTATAATTGTTCCTAGTCCTATGGTCATTTGTCAAGGTGGTGAGCGGTAAAAGGCAATTGATTGGTACTAGCAAGAGCGAAAGTTAGTCGCGTCTAAATATAACAAAAGTGCAAGCGACCTTGTATGGCCGGTAGCAGTGAGGTGAGGCGCGGTCGCAACGGCACTGCCCTGCCTACTCTACGTTATATTTGCAGGGGAACTTACACGGATTGCAGGTACCTTTTTAACAGGCCACAGAGAGCTTATAAACATGCTTGCCTAATGACATCCGAATAGCTAGGGATGACTTACTACGACCTAGAAAATCTGTCTCTGAGCATAAAATCTGAAAGGAATATTTTAGGTTCTGGACTAGTATTTCATGAATTTAGCAAGTAGGTGTATGTATCTAATGTCATACATGTTGTGCCTAAAATTTGTTTTTTTTTTTGGTTTGGCCTAAGATGTACTGTTAACCAGTAAGATCGTTTGACTAGATCTCTGAACTCATTTACCTATTTCGATAGAATGGAAGCACATTTTTCTTAACAGAGGCTGTGGTATCATTATAATGTTTGAAAAGTAATGTGAACCATCATATTTGCCCTGTATCGCAAACCTTCTTAAGAATTAAAAAAATGATTTTGTACTAAAGTTTCTAGAAACAGATTCGTTATAGGTACATGTGATTGATCTTATGTGTGTAGATGTATTTAACTTCCCTTAATCGAGATCACTCAACAGGTTAGAGTGACTGCATGTTTACTAACCCTTTAACAAAAACAGTGGGTCACCAGACTCACGAGCGATCGTGGTCGATCGCTCAATGGGTCAACCACAGAGTACTAAATGAGTATAGACTACATAATCTATTGTGCTAATAATTACGATTTCACTCGTAGGCAGAGGTATTATAGCTGCTTAAAATATCTTGTAGCTTAATTGTATTATTTTATACACTAACTAATTTATTTCCGACAGGAACTAATACGTGTATTTAAAGGTGGTAGAAACCTTTGTAGTTCAACTTCGGTGGCACCTTATAACAGCAGTGTCAAGTGCTGCTGTATTTTAGAAACATACTTATTCGAGGCCTTCCAACTTAGTCCTCAAGAGTAGCCACGCGTCTGTGGCCGACCTCAGGTAGGACTGTGATCTTATTTGGGGTTGATTACAGATGTTCATGGGCGGCAGTAGCCATTTATCATCAGGTGGGCTGCATGCTAGTTCGTTACTTTCATAACATAAAAAAATACGTTTAACTAAGCTAACTCGTCCCATATGAACTTGAATTACCTATAACTGTTCGTCCTATTCAGGGTTTAGTGATGGTCTTCTGACTTGTACTTCCTTGTACCCCACTACGTTGACTCTATACTTAATAATGCCTCTGAGGGGCCAACACCAACTCATGTGGCACTGGTCCCCAGGCGCTGGTAACCCATTTGATTTGTATTGGAAGTTCGTACCCGGGTACGGTCAGACTATCCTTAATAATGCCTGCGAGGGGGAAACACCAACACATTTGGCACTGGTCTCTGGGCGCTGGTAACCCGTCTGATCTGTACATGAAGTTCGTACCCGGGTACGGTCACTCTATCCTTGATAATGCCTCCGTGGGGCCAACACCAACTGTGGCACTGATCTCCGGGTGCTGGTAACCTGTCTGATCTGTACTTGATGTTAGTACCCGGGTACGGTCGCTCTATAGTTTACGACTCCGAGGGGTCAACACCAACTCATGTGGCTCACCGCCCGCTGGTAACCCGAACCGCTTGTTCCAGATGGGCGAACGCGCGCGGCGAACGGCCGGCCGCGCGGCGTCGGGTGACACGCGTTGCGCGACGCTTGCGCCACACACGGAGCTCCCATTTGCGAAGTACGTATGCAAGTTTTACAGTAAGTTATTGGTGCAATCTCCGTTGTGGTTGTTCCGTTGACGCCGGTTGGAAATATAAATATTACAATTGTAAATTTGTTTTATTGAAGTGATCTGTTGCACCTGATACAAACAAGTTTACCTAATACGACATAAGTGGTCTAGCTGAAATATGCATATATTACACTAGACCGGTTAAACAATGAATCTATCATTGTTATCCATTCATGTTAAAATTGCAATTTGAATGCCTTATTGACATACACATGCCTTTGTAGGTACTTGATAATCTAACTATCACAGAGATTATACATTACATGAACAATCAATTGACTGTTAAATGTAAATAAATTTAAACGAAAATTTATAAACTTTATTACGTGAACATAAGCATTAAATTCCAAGTAAAAATAATTAACTAACCGTTCGTGTTCATATTATGGGGAATACATTATATACCCAGGAATACCCGAAATTTTTAGTAAGATTGCTACTTCGGACCGAAGTGGCCAGCGTTACATCGGGTTGGTTAATTTTCTAGCTGAGACAATAAATATTACAAATATCAATTGATATATATCGACGTATTTATCAATCGATATATATCATGATATATATCCGCCAATATTTATCAGCGAACCCTGATTTGGATTGATAAACAGACAGATGCAAAATTAATGCCATACACTAAAATGATAAAACTAAATAACTGAAAATATTTTCAGAGTATAGAAATTAAAAATATGACGTGCTCAATTCATATTTACATAACATTTATATTAGACGTTTTATATAATATATTTATTAACAAGCTTTACCTTACCTTACCTTACAAATATCATGACCTTTTATGATGTAGGTAAATATATATTTTAAATATAAATTCTATATTGAATGACTGATAAGTATTATTATGATTGTAAATCGGTTCCGTTGCGCTAAATTATCGTTGGGTGTCGACAATTTTTCCTAGAACGACGATAGTCATATTAAATCACATTTTATAGTTAAAATCGTGAATTCTATGTTTTTGGTTCAATTTGTTGTATTTCAAAATGATCTACGTTCATTTTAAAGAAGTTTATTACGTTGCTTGAAAATTTAGTTCTTTACGAGTATAATAAATTAATAAAAATCGTAATTAGGAAATTTATTTAAAAAAATATTTTTTATTAATCCTTCATTTAGTTAAAACTTTCGTGTTGATCCTAGGTATACGCACGCATCTTGCAAATATATTCAGGTTTAAATGAAAAGTTAGATATTCTTAAATGCTTTGATATAATAATGTCGATGATTTTCGATCCGTTTTAAAATAGATGTAATTATTTTTTCATTTTTTTACGAAAAAAAATGAAATTAAGTTCATACTTAATTGATAGATACGAGTTCGCTTCTTTGCGGTGGCTAAGCGTGGCTAGCGCAACGGTCCTCGGGCCAGGCGTCCAGCAGTTTTATGGGGTAGCCGTCTGTGTCCACGCAGTAATACACGTCGCCGGCTTGCTGGTTCGGCTGGTAGTTGCCGTTCGCCCGGCACACCTCGGTCACCGTCATCCCGCGCTCCGGGAAGTACATAATGGTGTCACGTGCGCAGTCTGTCAAAATAATAATGATTTTGTAAATGTACATATCTCGTTACAGGTCGGACGGTGCAATGTTCTTGCGCTATTGTATTGTGCTTATGAGAAATTAATGAAATGGCCATACTTTCGGTTGTGAGTTCCCAATCTAACCCAATATATTGTAAATTTTTGCCAGGGTCAGTATTATAATAATTAAGCGTCGGTTTTTCATGGTACGTTTAGTTTGCTTCAAGTATATCTTCTTCTAATCTTAGGTGGAACCAGTGCCGAAATGTGTGTTACGCATTTATTTATATGCAATATACAAATAACTATACTTAAAATGTAATTCCTAAAATAACCACTAAAAACTAAAATATTCTACGATCATAAATATACTTACAAAGTATGGTATAAAAAACCTGCTCTATAAAAATCACTGATATTATATTTGAGAGTCGTTTGCTATACCATAATGCAGCCACGTAAATTACATTTCTGCTTTGCACACTATCTTTCACCTACTTTTCCCCGGTCTACTTATCTTTAATCTTATCTCATAACTATTTATCTATGACGTTTTTCTTGCGAATAACATTATTTACGTTACTCATTTTCTTGACTTAATGGTCGATAGTGTTTTTGTCGAATCTAGTGTGGGATTTGCCTCATTCCGTTGCGCGTTTGAATGAGCCCTGTAGGGTCACGGACGCTATCCGGTTGTCGTAAGTTTCGCCCATACGTACTCATATGGTAACGGTACCATTCAGTTTCCGTGTGTTTACAATTTGCACTAGCACACGCGAAATTGACGAATAACAACATACATTTATTTTCGTCCATACTAACTAAATGTTCGCTCGATTCTTGCTGCAAATAAGGTTAATAGCTTTTTGATCGTGGTTCCACCTACATTGATTTAAATTAGTTCATTGTTTTCGTCGGCATCCTTATGTTGGTATAGTTTTGTATGCAATTGATGCAAAGTTTTCAGTTTATTTCGAAATGTGGTAGAACCAGCATGGTTCGCTCTGGAAGGTATTACCACTGCATCTATCTCTGGTGAAGCAACGGTTGCGTTTCGTTGGAAGGAAGTGGATGCTGCTAGACGAATGACTAACACATTAAAGGACACATCTTAATCCTCGAAGTGGCAATATGTCTGTGATCGACTACAAGTAGAAACCCTGGTCTATATGGACTTGGTGGCAATTGTCCATGCATGGCAGCGACCACGTACTACGGTGGATGTACTGCAAGCTCGTTTGCTACTTTAATCTCATAAAATATTTAGGTGACATAGGTACTTACTGCAATTCATTCCGGCCATTTCGCTCGCCATTACTTGCCACGATCCAAGAATTTCTC
>DWPW01000198.1:0-13296 GCA_018252015.1 Astraptes brevicauda
TTATGAATTAGTTTGGATGACCCTATGCGTTAGTGAGCACTATAAGACCTCATAGTGTTGTTTGTGAATACGGGTGTTAGACTATTTCATAACTTTAATAAAATATTGTTTTTATTCGATTTCGTAAGAAAAAGTGCCATGTTTTTCGAGAGAGTATGTATGTCATTTTAGCACGCTCTCAGCAAACGGCAAACTAATATTACAGTAAAATCAACCAAACTATGTTTCTCGCCGCTTGCAGCACGTAATAATAGTACTTGTTATTTTTTTCGTTAATTGATATCAAAATCCATTAAGCCGTTTGGACTGTAGAGCGTTTGATATAAATAGTAATATATAAATACCCTCATTCATCTTTCATATTATACTGGAAATACTTGTACAGCAATAGTAAATGTAACTTTCATTCACAATACAATCGCTTCTCTACTCGATAACATAGACATAGTGTAAATCATAAAGACCCTTACTAATTTCTTGATGTCCTTTTAAACAAGACATGTTAAAACCAATTACATCTGAATCAAATTTGTAACTGGGTATCAATAAATAATTTTCGTCTCGCCCAAATTATATGTTGTGATTACGGATATAGTTAGTAGTTCATTTGTTGGATAGCATAAATTCGAGTAATGACATATCTAGGTACGGTTACGGTAACAAATAACAACGCCGGAGGAACTACTACACAATTAGCTGGCACGGATATGATTAGAGACCAATACATAGCATTTGATGGCGAACTAGAGGTAACGTACAATTTGAGCCATAATCGAAGATCATGCATCTGTACGCGTAACTAATTCTAGGCAAGTTGACACACTTTCAACTGGAATAGACGGCTGGTGTCGGTAAATGACTGGATTTTCATAAATAACGCATAAGATCTGTGAATGAATGGAATGATTCGTTGCGCTCGAACCAGCTGCGTTAAGGAGCGCGCTGAATCGCGCGATTTGATACGCGCCTCCATCAACTTGGCCTTTGTCAAAAGGCAGGCTAATAAAGTTTAGCAGATGTGATTTTCTAAACAAGACATTAACAAATGGCTACCAGTTGAATCGCGCGGCTGTACACCCAAGAAACTAATCTTAGTATGCTATTTTCTCTACTTCAATGAATTATATGAGAGCTTAATCATAACTTTGATATTGCGGAACATGCTTCTGAAACAAATATTGTTACGTATTTATGTAGAGATCTGCAAGGCGTGCCTAGCTTCTCATAGTTATTTGTTTTGTACTGGTAATTTGTCCACGTGTGTTGCATTAAGTTTGATTTCATGGTGATTCGCACATATCCTCATTTTCTTTATTTTGTAGTTAATTTTTTCAAGAATCTTTTTATGCCTATAGTTAACAAAAACTTGTGTTGCTGATGACTTTACTAATAATCGTCTCTACTTAAAATTGCTGATGTCAATAATAAAAAAGTGAAACATGAAGATACGAACTAGTTAATAAAACAAATACTGAACACATTCGTCAAGAATAATACCTTGTCCCATCAGTGCGGATACGACTTTGTAACCTTTCCGTAGCAGCCAAAACAAATACCTTAATCAAACAAGAAAATGTCTCGAATAATGGTATGCTGTTCACAAATTTGAAATTCAAACATGGATACTCACATCGGTATGTGAATGATTTAGCAACACAGATTTTGCAAAAACAATCTGGTCCCATTTTGTTTGTGCTATCGCCACACGATCGCTATCAAGCAGATTTTAAACGGATCCCGCCATTTGTAGTCCATACCTCGAATTCTTTATGTCCTACAACATTTTGAATCTGACAAAGAAACGTGGCAGTATAATTAAAGCCTATTGTAGCGAATTTAAAATTTTCGAAAAGCGAATTCGTCAAACGTAAAACAATTCGATACGCGTTTGAATTTGTTGTTTGGGCTGACTTCAATTCAATTTCTTCGTCCGATCCGTTCGCGTGAATTGGGTCGCGTAAACGGGTCCGCCCTTTTGGGACCAAAACGTTATTTTTTTCACACAGATTGCGCGTTCTTTGATCTTCAGAATGTGTGCGTTAAGCGTTCCCTACGCTTTGTGCGACGCTGTGTGTGTCTACAACGCCGCTTCGTCAACGACACCCAGCGGGATGTAAAAATGAACCAAGAACGATTCGCAATGATTTTCCCTTTTTGCTTGGGAATGCTAAGGAGAAAATATGATTAAGTCTCAAGGACTTCTGGTATAAGATATTTTTATTTCATTTACTAAGATCTCTAATATACTCAGACATATCGTAGCTTCTGTGCGTAATGTGCGTAAGCTTATACGAGTGATTAAAGATGCATGGTAGCATCACATTAGAATAGAACCACTTCCATTACTCCTGGTCGATGTATGAGGATGATATAATAATAAAGAGAAAATTCTTAAAAAGTTATCCATTTACTGCAATAATAAAAATACCCAGCTAAATGAAGTAACTTAAAAAATCTTCTTTTTAGGGTTAACCTATGTCCGGTCGCAAATTTAGGTATACTTATACTTAAACATTTTGAAATAATCAACAATGGACTCTTACTCTCACTGCCTTAAAATGTATTCTGGACTTCTAGTACACAAAATCTCCTCATTTGGATATAGGTAACATTAATAAATTCCAATTCAATTTGTGGAGTAACTCAATAGCCAAAAAAGAACCAAAGCAAGCGCCTGTGACCACTTAAATTCAAAATTTTAAGTTAGTTCTAGGTTTTTTCTACTATAACATTTACTATTATTTGAATGAATTACTTATCAAAACTCTAAACAACTTTGTAATTAAATATCTAGTTGTGTTCCGATGTTATCATTTAAGAATAAGTTAGATATTTTATTCAGAACGTTTTATTTTAACTTTAGATTCTAAGCTCTGAATACTATACCCAGTTTGTGCAAAAGTTTTACACTGAGTCCCGAAAAGTCCAAAGTTGCGCTTTATAACTGCCCTAGTTGTTAGCTCATCAAGTCCTAAACGAGCAAACAGTGCTCCGTGCCAAATTTTCAAGGCAGGTGTCTAATGTATTGAGAGCGTACTGTGTCGAGTGTCGACACTCGTTTGAATCTCGACACTGCTGAGTGTTGTGACGTCACGTCTAATGTTGGCAGTGTTAAGTTGCTAGTGCAGGAAAACGTCCTACCTTTAGGACAACGGAACTAGGTCATCGCTTACCAGTCCAGTCTAGATTGACTTAGTTGATTAAAACGAACGGATTTTCAGTTGGACCGATATTACTTAGAAATTTTAACAAATACTTCCTATGGTGTTTGTCATAGATATCCAATGTCTAATCTAATATTTTTTTGGTATTCTTTTAATTTTCATACAGTTTTGTTGTATCAAGTCAAAATATTTCATAGAAATGATAAAAGATGAACTTTTTTCCTGTTATTTTCATATTACAGTTCGATTTAATCGAAACAATTTTTAGTAGATAAATTTGCAATGGTTTTTTTTTGTTATCTTTGTGTATTTTTTTTGTTCCGGATTAGTCACGGTCTGGGACTTTGTAGGTATAGCAAAGTAGACAATAGGATACCCGGCACCTTAATACTAAATTTATCTTAAGATAGCGCAGTTCAAGTGTTTTTGTTTTTATCAGAAGCTCCGTTGACTCTAAAAGAAGTAAAAATGCTAACTACTTATTTTTTTTTACAATTTACTCTTACGGCCTAGTACTGATTTATGATAAATAAATAACAAATATAGAAATATTCCCAAACTAGTAAGTATCTAAAATCTATCCATAAGTATCCAAATATTATACAATTAACGGGCAAATTTTAAGTGACGACTAAGGATCATACAAAGTTTTTTACGTTTTTATATACATTAATTGATACATTCGTATTTTGTTGGCTGTCAATTTTTCAATTGAATACTTATTCAGTATAATGAAATAGGCTTTTTCCAAATACTAATGGAATTTCCATATAGCAATAAATGATTGTACATTAAAACGTGATTCAATGATGATTCTTAAAAATAATATCAAAGAAATAAGGGTTGCCATAAAAAAAGCAATAAATAACAACAAATAGAGACCGATATGAAAAACTATTCACTTATCTAATTAACAAACGGATAATACTCGTATATTACAAACTACAAGAAAGTATATGTAAAGCTGATACTGACACGGAAGAGGAAACTGAGGTGACTGCAGTATTTAGCATTTCGTGTACAGAACTCGTTACAATCCAGCAAGAAGGCGTGTGGAAATGGCACTTCGTAAACTAGCCGTTATAGTTGTACAACAAATCCACGAAGTTATGCTAACATTTGTTGACGGCTTATACGAAGAGTGAAATTACTTTGGTGTCACATTGTTAAAAGCAAGAACTCCTTACTTCAAACGGATTTTTGGATTGACTCATCACATTGCTACATCACAAGCACATTGCTACGTCGGGATTATCCGTGATTCTTCTTTATTTAAATAATAATGTAGCAAACGAGCATGCAGTTCACCTAATGGTAAGTCGCCATTGCCGCCCATATACAATTAAATCCCAGTTAAGATTAAAGTCTTTAAGGCGGTCGTCAACAGAAGCATTGTTTAGCATAAGTTTTTTTATAATTTACAAATAGCAAACGAGCAAGTAGTCCCCCTAATGGTAATGGGTCACCACCACCCATGGACATCGGTAATCAACCACAAATAAAATCAAAACCTAAAGTTGATCACAGATGCGTTGCTACCCCTGAGGACTAAGTTGGAATGCCTCGGATAAGTATGTTTGCCTTGCCACACTCTTCATTCCAAAATACAGCAGCGCTTGACACCGTTGTTATTGGTCAGAAATAGGTCTGGCAGTGGTGACGCTGGAGTCGAACCACAAAGAGTTCTACCATCTTCAGAACTTGGAACGACTTGAATTATTATTAGAGAGATATCTCCCTTAACACACAAATGCCTTCACTGTTGGACTAATGTCATCTTAAGGTAAATTCTAATTATGTATTCTATACACATAATCTGGTCTCTTTTAAGTGAATTTGTGTGGAAGATTTGTATTTTTTTTAAGTGTATTTCATATAATTTTGGCTAATCTTAGTTTCCGTATGTTCTCAATCAATTAATTTAATGCGTTATTTTCCGGCCTTTGTCTCTGTAAAAGTGTAGGAATGTAATAAATGTTATTGAAACTTAGATTTATCAATCACATAATATGCTCATCACTCATCTCGATTTTGTGTGCTTGTATCTACAAGACAGCGTTAAATAAATGATCGATTACTGGTTAGATTCAATGTAAAAGTTTTGGAAGATATTAGGATATTTTAGTAGATATATACGTAAATGACATGACATAAAATATTTACATGTTTGAGAATTCTCTAAGAAAACCTGATAATCGGTACTTGGTCAGCGTGGTTGACCGTGACTTCAATCCTCATCGCTTTACGAGGAGACACATGCTCAGCAGTGGGAAAGTAAACATTAGCTTACAAAAAATAATTTTATCATTATCATAGTATTGTTGTCATCAGCTAAGTATGATCATCATCCGCTAATTACGTAACTTTTTTTATAAATTGAAAATTATAACATTTATTAAGTTAATAGAATACAATATAATTCAGTACAAATACCAAAACTCTGATATTAAAAGTTCCTTACACTATAAAAATATTGTCCTCTCGTTGAGGTCGTAAATAATTGCAGGAACATCGTATATTCCAATTATAAGGTGAGGTATGAACATAAAAAACGTTTCTCTGGAGTCCCGTAGCTAGGGTCGAATAATATTTCATTATGCTTCGTGAATAGATTGTATTGAGGCCCAAACGCATTTGCCGTGTGGGGTCCTTCGGCTCAGGTGACATAACACCGTCACTAATTTGGACATCAATTGTACGAAACTACAATGCTAGGATAGTGCGCAAATCCTTACGAAACGAATGTTAAATTAATTCGATCCGCTTCGACCGTGCGATCGGTACCTTTAAAATTTTCCTGTTCTGCCTTTATAGCGCGAAAACAGCTGATGGTGAATCTTTGTAAAAGTTTTAGTTAGTATCTATAAATATTGTACATATTTACAATATTCATGCATAAAATTGAACATTTTATGTTGTCAACTCCAATGTTAAAGGAAGATATGATTATGTACATATAAAATGATTCTGTACCTGTACATATTGATTTGACTTTTTATATCGTAAAGCCATTTTTTGTATGAATGAAGTTGCAAACGTGCCTGCAGTCACCTGATGTTAAATACTTACTGTCGATCATGGACATTTTTGACTAACTTCAAATAATACAGGGGTCAATCTGAAGTCAGGCACTCATACGTTGCTACTCCTCAGAAAGAGAATGGTCGTCGCTTTTTTAGTGAATCAGAAATACCCTTCCAAATAAAAACTAAAATAATATAGGTGGCGGTGGTACCTCCCCGGTCGAACTGTCATCGGTTTACCATTCGGAAATTACTACATAGTTTATTTCAATAATCAAAATAACTATCTTGTATTTTTATAAAATTTATAAAGACATGTAAAAACTCTAGACATTACTAAAAGGCAGCACGTGATTCACCCTTCAACCCAGCGTGAGACAAAAGCCCTTAATATCCGATCAAACAACAAAAGACCCGATCTTCGCATCGCATACTTTTGCACGTCAGTCGAAAAAGTGCCGACATGCTTAGTTCCTCACGTACCCTTCATCTTTTCTCTGACGTACACACGCTGCGCTAATTGTTCGCCTCGCGTTCCAACATTTCTACTCACATTACAAAAGAAGCCTGTTACAAATGTCAAAAGTGTAAAAATTAATGACGACAGCCTTTTATTTGGTCCCATTGTCTCGGACAAAGTTGCTTTGTCTATTATAGATGTAATAATGGCAGTGTTTAGCGTCACAGCTTTTGTTGTTTCCAAAAATGAATACCCTGAATGGGACGCGTGGCGCGCGCTCCAAGACACTTTTGAACGATTTTTCTCGCATGATACATGAATTATCTGAGAAAATTCTGAACAATAGACTGTTGCTTGCTTCACTTGATCTTAAAACAGACATAGAGGTAATTTATAAAGAAACGAATGCTATTGTCCTGTTTAAAGTTGTTCACGACTTCTTTGTAAATAAGAAAAACTCAAGATATCGCAAGGATAAAACATACCTATGAGTTTTGAATATTTGTTTACAGTTTTCTGTTTTAAGGTGGTAGAACTCTTTGTGGTTTGATTCCGGCGGTACCACCGCCACGCCTATTTCTGCTATATAACAGCAGTATTAAGCACTGCTTTGTTCTGGTTTGAAGATTGTGGCAAGGGAGACATAGTTATCCGAGGCATTCCAACTTAGTTCTCAGGGGTAGCAACGCATCTGTGGTCAACCTTAAGTACGACGTTGATCTTATCTGGGGTTGATTACATATGTACATGGGCGGCAATGGCCACTTTCCACCAGGTGTACTGCATGCTCGTTTGTTACTTTTAAACTATAAATAAATAGTTTACGCAATGAGTTGATTGTAGATACTAACTGTAGCTAGTATATATTTAAATTATATAAAAACGTAAATATTTTTGTATTACATTTACTGATTTATATACGTAATAAGTAATAAAAATCTCAATTTAAATAACGGTGAACTGCATCAGTATGAGGTTAATGAGCACTCATCGGGATATGAGAAACGGGTTTCTAAGGAAATGCATGCAGTAAATCATAGGTTGCTCTTCAACGCCTCAACGTGCGATTGTGACTTGCACCGTATTTGTTTACACGAAGTGCCGATAACCTCAACCATGGATGAACCATTAGAACTAGTTAAGTCATTACATAGAAGAGAAACAATGTAGAGAACCCGATTAGTATTAATGTAATTCGCATCACATTTTTCTTTTCATTTTTCGTATCATATTTTTGAGGCAATTTGATACTTTATAAAAATGAGATGAAAGCGTTTATTGCATAATTAATTTTAAAAACGACACATCCAATATTACGGTAGATATTAAAATTCCAGTTAAAAATTATCTGTACTAAAAGGTTATGAAAACCTTTGTAACGTTTAAAACAATTTTGATATGGGTCCCTCGATGTGACCGTGATTAAAAATTTGAATACCATTATAAAAGAACAAAACGTTGAACGTAATTAAAAATTAATGGAAACAATAAATAACCTAAAGCCAAACAATTCGAGGAATAAGTTTTAGCAAAACAAAGATTAGGAATCAAAATCCTATTAATGACTAATCGTGGTCAGATTAAAGGAAATATTCGGTTTACGGGCAAGGATTTAAATTTTAATGATCCTAAATCATCAATTCGATACTAGCTGTCGTCGTTCTCAGAAGCCAGCATTAAATTATTATACGTCTCCATAGTATACGGTCAGATCTAAATTATATTTCGACATGACAACGAAAGGCATTTCGTTTGAACATCGTAAATTCTGTATGCAAATTTCGCGCTTTTTTACAAGTATTCAAGGAATGGTTTCTGAATGTTGGAAACAATCATCAATCGACACGCGAGGTATTTGCGTCCAGTCTCAGCTTCCAGACGTCTTTAACAGGAAATCATGACATTTACATAATGCATTCGAATGTCTAACAAAATTTACTGCAGACGGCCTTTGAATATTTTAGAGCGGCGCCGCGTAAGACAAAAAGTAGTTCCTTTTCTTGAGTGTTTGGTAAGGGCTTAATCGTGCTAAATGACCATCTGGACAAAGAAAGCTTAGTAATACTTCCTGCCTAGATAATGTTCTGTCTGTTCAAACAAACATTAGCCATGAGAAAGCTGTAAATGAAGTGTTTTATTTTTTACTTCACTGGGTTATAGGATATTCTCATGGGGCTTATAGGACTTTTTGGAAGGGATTTTAAGGTAGAATTATATAGCTGTTAAACCGTATCTTAATGTTCCCTTGTCTATTGTAATAGGGTCTATAATAACATTGTTAATCTATTGATAGAATTACTGATTCTGAATTAATTACTAGTCATGCTATAAATGTACCACATTATAATTTCCCAGAAAATTCAACAAAATGCAATTACACGGCACATATCTTTGATCGTGAGCTTTGTTCATTCATTCCTATTTTTCTTGCTTAAAGATAAACTACAACATTGGTTTAGAGAGCGGAAGAATGCACTGCTCCTCAAGCGCACGAAATGTGTGAACAAAGATATCTCCAGGAAAGATCTCGTTTTGCCAACAAATAGTTGAGGTGAAAATATGATAAAAGTATTCGATATTGGGATCGAAAACTTGTTTGGCTCCTATCCAGCTTTTAGTAACAAAATATTGTAATGGGAGAAACAAGTATTAAAAGTGAGGATGAATGTACGTTGTACGTATGAGAATGTGCAATATCAAATAATTTCCAATAAGATTAAAGCGAAATCAACTGTATCAAAAGAATAATGCTTAATATTAAATAATGGGCATTCAAGACAATGCTGACCGTGAAAACCACAACTCAAATATTTATTTATTAAATTAAGAAATTTTCATTTTCGTTTTGTTTAACATTCTTTATTCGACAAAGACTAATTTAGAATTTATTCGTAGACTGTATTATAATATTGTATTGGTTTACATATTTGATGTTGAGATTAAAATCATATAACATTCCGTTTATTAGCACGTTTTGACATAAGGCTTCCGTATTTTAATGAGCTTACGGGAGTCAAAGAGGATTAGCACTCCTGGTTTTTAACCCCATATATATATTAACCCACATGGTTACAACATTCGTAATGCTTCTTTTAATTAGTAAATTAATTTTTTTATCGCACAGATTATACTCCCAATTAATCTGATCTACAAAAGATATATTATAGTTACTTGACAAAGATATTAATGTACAATGAACTAAGAAACTTAATCTTGTTGAATTCAACCCCACGAAGACACTAATATGCACGTTTTTCGCTAAAAATAGCCCATTGGTCATGGTACCACGATTTTAATGCATTCCGCTCATCATTGACAAAAGCGTGGGGATCCTAGGCCTTAACAACTCATGTGATGTGCAGTATTGGGGCTATATGGATGTAATAGCGAAATTGGCATAAACAAACTGGGTGTGAAGAAAAAAAGAAAAACCCCGCAGTGAAGTACTGCTTCTGCTGTATAAGGCACAGGTAAGACCTGCATGTAAATGCAGAACTGCTCGCATCGATGGGCAGGGGCAACCCAGTACCAACTTAACCCACTTAATTCTGTGCAAAAACGCACTATCCGAATCGTCAACGAGCGAAGGATTTTCGATCGGTTAGAGCCGTTGAGCTTGAGGAGGGACAGAGGATTCCTCTGTGTGTTCTACTGGCTTTACAATGGTGAGTGCTTTGAGGAACTATTTGACCTGGTGCTTACGTCACCCTTCCTTCATCGCCTCATTCGCTGAAGAATGAGGTTCCATCCACATTAGCTAGACTCGTGGTTTTCTTCCACGGTTGGATTTGCACGGACTTTTTTGCCGCTTTTGCCTGCATGTAGCAAGGTGTGGAATGAATTTCCTTCTGAGGTATTCCCGGAGCGCTATGACATGTTTTTCAAAAAAGATACTAAAAGAGCTCTTCTTCAAAGCCAAAGATAGAATCGCAACTCCTCTAGTGTTGCAAATGTCCATAGGTGACGGTGAATGCTTTCCATCAAGCAACCCATTAGCATTATGGTTAATTTGAGGTGGGTTACCGATGTATAGCCAGGATTATACCTTACGATTAGGAGAACTACCATCATGTTAATTTGCTATTTTTATTTTGTATATAAAATCTTTATAGATGAGAGAAAGACTTTATACTACGAGTATTTTTGTTTATCGCTACTTAGGGCCCGAACGAGTCCTGCTTAATTTAAGCTCCTGAGCAAACATGGCGTTATCATTTTGTACAGTGGACCATTGTGCAAGACCACCCAAGTAGGTGTATTGTCGGACTGTATGATGTGGGAAAGGTATAATATGTAGTCAATGGACAGTACTAACTGATAATGTAAGATATGAAAGGATATGATGTGAAGTCACAACGTATGAAGTTTATCAACCCCAGAAAAGATCAAAGTCGTATCTGGGGTTGGCTACAGATGCATTACTACGACTGAGGACTAAGTTGGAGCGCCTCGGATATATATGTCTCCTTTACCATTCCCTTCAGATCAAAATACAGCAGCACTTAACACTGCTGTTGTAAGGCAAAAATAGGCGTGACGGTGGTGCTGCCGTTGTTGAACTACCAAGGGTTTTACCACTTTCCTTACTACTTCATAATATTATTTTTTGTCAATAGTAGTATGGTGTGAGTTAAAAGCTACTTCAAAAGTATTAGTCATCAACTGAGAATTTTTATTACTAACAATATATCACTGATATCTTACCCATCCTTGTTCTATTTTATGTGTCGTAAAAATCTGAATCTCGTTTCAAAGAAAGCATTACTCAACATTCAAAGCTGTTTCGACATTCATTAGTTATAATGAATTACTTATTGGATAATAAATAAACACATGTCCGTAGTGCTCAAGGAACCAGACGTCATGTCAATCAGATTATCCCTCTAACGTTAAACATATGCTGTAGGCGTGAATAACCATATTATAATATCCCCTACTACGAATACTTTTACTCGATTCGAAAGCAAAAGTGTTTGTTTCTTACTCGATTCAAAGGACAGAAAGAAAGAGAAGTAACTATGTTTTCTCTTTATATGTCATTCTTTTTCATTGTCGACCATTGTATAACCATCAATAATATTTTTAACAGTTTACTATGTATTTATAGAAATGTTGTGCAAGCCTTTAATTTAAGTGCATATAACTATATTGTTGTAGAATTTTTGAATATGTATTTCTTTTCATATGTTACTAAGTTGGTATGCCTTTAATAAATAAATAAATAAACTATTAGAAATGAAGTTCAATTTAATATTTCATATTCTAAATACGTTAAATATTATTAGACAGTTTTATAATTAGCAACGTTTTTAATTAAGATTCATAGTAAATTACGTAGCTCACTTATAAACATTAAATTAAATTACGAATAATATTAGTTTTCAGGCGTATATTTAGTAAAAAAAATTGAATTCATTTTTAGACACAATTACTGACTTACAAAAGTTTTGGAGGTTCGAGGGAAACGGTTCACAAAATTAATTTTTCCTCATTTTATTAAATCAAGTATCCTTAAACCTAATGAATTTCGAGAAATCGTAGTAATTACTAAAATATAAGGTGCTGTAACCTATTTATCAAAGTCGAATTACTATGTGACACTGAAGTGTAAAACATATGGCATATAAATTAGCGGTTTCTCTTACCGTATACATCGTTATATTGGTATTAGGTGCTAAGTAAATTACACGTTGGAGCAAGTAATTATAGTTATTAAGCATCTGGTGTTAATTCAAACGCAATTTTGTAGAGTATTCCTTGTTATCAAAGCGGTGATAATAGTGGTTTCGAATTCTGACTGACTGAAGATCCGCGGTTCGAAGACAAGTATCACTGGTTTTTAGAAGTAGTGGAAGTAAATACCCTCTCGTGACATACCGCATCGTTAAAGCAAAGTTGCAGTGGTTTTTTATGTTAAGGAACTAGCAAACAAGCATACAGCCTACCTGATGGTAAGTAGCCACTGCCGCCCATGGACATCTGTATTCGACCCCAGATAAAATCACAGTCCTACCTGACGTCGACCACAGATGCGTTGCTACCCTGAGGACTAAGTTGGAATGCCTCGAATAAGTATGTCTCCCTTACCCTTCACTACCTACCCCACACCCTTCAAACCAGAACACAGCAGCGCTTAACACTGTTATAAGGCAAAATTAGATGTGGCGGCGGTGCCGCCGGAGTCGAACCAGAAATGGTTCTACCATCTTCAAAGTTTATGATATCCTAACAAATATCATCATTCTTCTTACCTTGTGAATCCTATGTCAGTGTCAATAGAATGAGCGAGCAGTAACAAAGTTTGTGCTGCCGGCATTCTCATAGAATTAACTATGTAAGGTTTTGTCGTCTCTAGTAGAGATCTGAAAACAAAAAGGGTAAATTCAATCATAATCTCTTTAACTTTAATTTTTTTGTGCTTAACTAAGATGAAAAGTTGAGGTGGTTAAAGTTTAAACTCTTCTTACACATATTTTAATAGATTTATTTTAACTTAATTTGAATATAATTTGAAAATTAGGAGCATTTACATAATTTTGTAGGTTTATTATTTTTTGTGCGTCGTCAACCCATTATTGTCCCACTGTTGGGCACGGGTCTCCTCTCAGAGTGAGAGCGGTGTAGGCCATAGTCCACCGCGCTGGCCAAC
>DWPW01000199.1:0-13269 GCA_018252015.1 Astraptes brevicauda
CATATTAACCAATACAAAAAATATTTTTGTACTTCATATTCAAATAATTAAAGCAAACTATAGGAATTTTTCAGTCTCTATCGATATTAGAATAAAATATTAAAGCAAGTTGTAATACAAACCTGATTTTAGCGCATTTTCTAGCTAAAGTTCTTAATATACTGACAGTGTCAGATAATAAGGGTTGTCTCGTACATGCCAAAAATGCATATATCCATTGACCTGAAATCAAAAAAGTTACATGAATTCATTTAAGGTTTAGTAACCATATTTTGGTTTCATATTTGGTGATATCCGAATTATGAATTTGGATTTATGTTTTGGATCTGCGCGTGTGTACATAGCTCAAAGGAAATTGACCGTAGATAGCATTATTTATGTATGTGAAGCTTAATGTACGATTTTGCCCTCCATATGAATAGGTGAGTGAAAATAAGTCATCTATCCATCAATAGGAATTAATATAAGTATGGCTCATTTGGTGACTACAAGCCAGATGTATTTGAAAAAAAGTGTGTTAAAAATAAAAAGGCTTTCCTTTTTTTTTTAAATGTTACTATCCACAAAAAGGTAACTGCATGATTTAAGATTGAAGGGGGAGCGGCTGAACATCATAGCCTCTCCTATGGATCTGACCCTGGACATAAATCAATGTTGCTTACAGTGTCAGTCAGTAATCTATGGGCATGAAATCTAAATTCTAGCAGCAAATTGACATTAACTGTACACCTACATACTACGTGCAACTGAATATTACCTGTTTTGTAGTCAATTGTTTGACCTGGTTCAACATCATCGAATGTTTCTATGAGATGTTCTAGACCTTTATCCAACGATGATTGATTCAAACCAAGCACACACGTCAAAGTGGGATCGTTTTTCTCAAAAAAACATTTCCAAAGAGCAACACTATCCTTATCAAAGTTTATTGTTTTGAAATCTTTTGGCCACAATTTCTTTTTAGCAAGTAATCGGGATATGTACATTCTGACGTCTGAGAAGTCTGCAACTTGAATGTTTTGCCACTCTCTTGTGGGTATTAAGAATTCAGGAGCTGTTTCATGTTCGATCTGCAAGGAAATATTATTTTAAGTGTTTTATTCATTATTTGAAGTTGCATCAACACAGCAATTGTGGGCTTTTTGTTACACTTTTGCATTGCAATTTGTGGTGTTACTTCACTTACAGGCACAAAGACATTCAATTGAATAGTAATAAAAGACGTTTCGTGATTTTGTAACATTATCCTTAAGGACATCATTAGGACTAATCAACAATAAATTGTAAAGATTTTCAGAGATATTACTTCTTTCTTGAATGATATATCGGATGTTATATGGACATATGACCAATCTGTATTGGAGCAGCTTAAAGTTCATGTCTGTCCTTTTTGTACAAACTCACATTTAACTTTAGGACATGAAAATTATTCCAGCTAATTAAATGCATACGCTAGACATTCCAAAGATAAGAAACAAAAAAATATAGTTAAATTCTTTTGATCATACCTGCTGAACGAAATGAGACTGATTTTGAGCGAATTTTGAGTAATTTATTGTGCACGTAGACACCGGTGAGTAGCTCTTGCGTTCTTGAATAACCCTCCGTAAGTACTCCTCTCCATTTGTAGGCACCTCCTTCAGTTCTACGTCCGGGTTTATAAGAAAACAGGGTGACATAGATTCTTCACTTACATCATCGTCGCGCTGACAAGCGTATATTACGCCTATCTGCTTTTTCGACATTTTTATGAATGAACCTAACTTATATTTGTAATCTATTATGAAAACAAATCAAGATTCAAAGTTGAGGAATGATCAAATGTTACTATTATAAGTTAATTCGTTGCCGTTTTTAAGTGCAATAGCCGTTTTTACACGGTTGTTTATAAATTGTATGGAACATGTATGTTTATGTGGATGGATTCTAGTTCATTCGTTCGTTAAGTTTCATTGGCGTATTATGTGAACTTATGGTAGTAAAGACATGATCTTTATAGTGAAATTAACGAGATTACGGTGCATAGTTTATGTGAATGAGTAAATTCTTGACTTCTCAATTCTCATCTCTATGTCAGCACTTCATCCTCCAGTTCAAACGGTAAATATGAAAAAGAAAATGGTTGTTGTGTTTTGACTATAAACAGTCATCAATTGTTTACAACTTTATTCTAATATCTAGCTAGTTACTTTTAAAAGTTAATATTATATTATTTTGCTTTTTGTTCATCTGTCACCATAAGGGGTAAGTAATGTCAATGTCACTGTCAGTGGTGTTATCAGATCACGTGACCAACGTCAGTCACAGATCATATATACTTGTATAGAGTATTTTGGGATACTATGAACAGATTATATAATACTTTTCCTTATTAAATATCTATGGTTTATTCCTTGCCTTGTGAAGCCAAACTATAGACCTATTACTGATCGTTTCGTACAAATTTTAATTCCGGTTGTATCATAATATTTCAAATACTTCTGTAAAATACATTTAAGTTTTTTACAGAAGTGAATAATAAAAAATAAATATAAAAGCTGTATAATCAATGGTCAAGTGTCAACTGTCACTGTTTGTTGCCAATGTCATACTTGTGATTTAAATTTTGAATTGATTGCAAAAAAAATCTTAATTTTTGCACGTTACGTTAAATACGAATATTATTAAATTATTTTACATGATAATTACTTAGATCGATTTCATTATAAACCTGTCCAGAACGTGATGTCTAGTTCGAGTAATATATCTCAATCTGCTTATTCACCTTCTGAACCTGAAACACCGCAAGTACTGTATTCCTTTAATTTCAAAATATTCATTATATTCACTATTTAGTAGGGTACAATTATATAAGTAAATTAATACGTGTAGATCTTAAAAATAGAATTACACGAAAGCGCCGGTTTAATCAACTTTATACCATAAGTCTTTTGTGAATATAAATATTATACAGACTACTTAATTTCAGAACACACCTCAAAGCAGGATTCAAAACTTCGACCAATCTTTGAGCCACGGCGATCTTGGGCACAGTATTGAACAATCTCTGAAAAATGCACAGAAGGAGATGCATCAAAAAAGAATTCAGTCACTAAGAAAAGAACTTGATTATCTGAAATCCACAGAATGGAAATTTGAATATGATAAGGGCTTCATGCAATAAATTGTTTTCATATTGTGTTTATTTTAAATACTATTGAAAGAAAAAATGTTTTCATATATCTGGTCCTTCGTAAGCAATTTATTTGGAAAAGGTGTTGAGGAACAATTTGACAAGGAGAATTACCTTGCGGAACAACTTTTGGAATTGGAATATGATGAGGAAAGGATTGAAAGCACATCAAATGCTGATGCTGAAGTAGATATCCCGAGGAATGCGGTTTGCATTGAAAGGACAGGTATATAGTTATTAATTGTGTTTTATAATTTATTTATGAAATACAGCTAGGGTAACACTTAAGGCTTATGCTAAATAAAACTTGAGCGGATGTATTAAAAAAATAATATGAGCACCAACTAGCATAGATAATTCAGCTTGCCCACACAGCAGCTGATCAGTATACTTTGTTGCTGTCAGTTTTTCATGAATCATTTAGTCAGGCAACTCAAAGTAATTGTGCATGACTAAGACAATATTTATACTAGAGAACCTGTATGAAATGGACACATGTGATGAGAGACAGTCTGTTACCGATTTGTGATTCAACTCCGGCGGTACCACCACCACACCTATTTCTGTCTAATAGCGGCAGTGTTAAGCGCTGTTGTGTTCGGTTCTGAAGGGTGTGGTAAGAGAGACATACTTATTCGAGGCGTTCCAACATAGTCCTCAGGGGTAGCAACGCATCTGTGACCGCCTTCAGGTAGGACTGTGATCCTATCTGGGGTTGACTACAAATGTCCATGGGCGGCAGTGGCCATTAAACATCAGATGGGCTGCATGCTTGTTTGCTACTTCCGTAACATAAAAAAAGGACAATTATTTATTTTGTTAGTTCAATGTTTATGAATTTGAATCTTGATATTTAACACTAAACACAGTGTGCAATGACACAATGATGTAATTGTACTATTGCCTGTAGAATGAAGATATATATTACAGAATTAATGTATTGCATATAATATGTGGAACACAGATATATTAAATGAATGAATAAATATTGAAATTAATAATCTTTTGCAGGAGTGATAACCTATCATGGTGAAAATTATGTCCTTATAGATGGAATGCTATATTTTGACCTTTCCGCTTGTTCTCTGAACTTTAGTGAGAATGACAAAGTGCTTTATCTCGGTTACAAAAGTGCCGATGAAAATATAATAATTGTGAGGATTCTACAAAACCTTGGTGTGAGTTGGGGGTTTGAGGAGGAAACTGAAGAGAAAAAATTTGAAGTTATAGAACACATTCTGATCGGAGAAGTTATTGAAAGGGAAAATCGTTTTGTTTATATTAAAGACAGTGATCTTAAATTTAACCTGGACAATGTTGAAGGTACATTTGTTCCGGTGAAGGGAGACTGGTTGGAAATGAGGTGCAAAATTAAACAGGATGAGAATAAACTATCTGATATTTCAACAAAACAGGTAATATTTTGTGAACACTAAATTATATCTAATTGATATATTTGCTCATTAATTTAAAAAAATGTGTTGTTTAAGGTTTTGGACGTTATTTCTTTTAAACCACTCAGGGCTAAAGTGAAACATGCAACTGTGACACAGTGGAATGGTGATTCTGGGACATGTGATCGAGTTATATATTTTACAAGTGAATGCTTACAAAGCATTGTCGAAATCAAAGTTGGAACAAAGGTAAACATTAGATGTCATTCAGAATTATATTATTCATTCAGATATTTTTATTCACTATGACATTCATTAAAGCTGTATAAGTCTTTCAAATAATTGAAGCATCTTTCTAAATTCTCTATTTGAACTGAAAACGTATTGGTTAAGTCTTAACTTTGAATTAGATTATTGATTCAAAAATAGTTTCCACATAGATTCAGACATTAAGCAGTAATAAGTGAAGCTGTTATTAAGCCTAACATAGACATAGACATGGCGGGAACTCCAATTAATGGTAATCACAGGTAGAATAATGAAGACTTGCTTTTTTTATAACAGGTAATTGTAGAGGCAATTGAAAGTAGTCAAGGAATATGCACATGGCGTGCTATAAGAATGCTTATAACCGAAATTAATTCTAAGCAAGAAAAAATCCACAATGTGACCAGTGATCAGGAGATAAGTCTTAATTTAGAAAAAGAAAAGAAGATTGAAATGACATGCCCAATAGTTTTTGAAAATTTAAATATTGACCAAAGTGAGGTCAAACAATTAAACATTACAAACAATAGCAACGAGGTATACACTTTAAACAAGTGGATAATGCTAAGCAAAAGAAAGGATTCGCAAATTGTCATAAAACCATTTTTTACGAACCCAACAAAGTTGTATCCAAACAAAACGATTACACTAACAATAACTTGTCAACCAAAATTTTTAGGAAGTACAAAAGAATGCTTAGTAATGTTATTCCGAGGATTTCAATTTAAGAGATTTATTGAAATCAATATTGATGATAACAGCATATCTAAAAGCAATACAAATAACCAATTCGATAATATGTCAACAACAACAAAGACGACAAACATGAAGAGGATTAGAAGTGGGAGGAATGGTACAGTAGTACCTGGCGTTAGACCGGTAAAACCACCGGCGTTTATATCTGAGCGGCTTGGTGCATATCCGATCCCAGAAAAAATTTGGTCAACTATGTTAGGCGATTCGAATCAAACCATCTCTAGCAATGAATTTGACAAAATAATTGCAAGAATTGAGACAAATTTGCCCTGTTTATATCGTGAATTGAATATAACAAATTACCTGGATAGGTGGCATACTCTTTTGTTTATGGAAGAAATACAAGAAAACATTGATATAAGAGTACATGATTTAACAACATTTTTGATACGTTGTCAGGAATATCTAGGAATTGAAGTGAAAGGGCTATCTGAGAAGAGACCATCCTTAGTTGTTGGAGATAGTGTAATGGTGAAAAATATTTGGGATCAAAATTCGTCTAAATATGAAGGATTCATTCATGCCATTAAAGGTGATTTAGTATTATTAAAATTTAATCAACAATTCCACGAGAACTACGACGGGGGAGATGTGTCGGTAGAATTTCACTTCTCAAGGACAACTTACAGAAGATCACATCAAGCAATCAATACAGTTCTTAGTAATTTAGGTCCCGATGTATTATTTCCGCGTCGTGTTGTACTTCGACAACCTCAGGTTTCATCAGAGAAAACTAAATGTATTAAATGGTATAATGAAAAGTTAAATGAGGGCCAAAAAGGTGCTATCACTAACATTCTTGCGGGGGAATGTCGGCCACTTCCGTACGTTATTTTTGGGCCCCCTGGAACCGGGAAGACTGTCACTGTCATAGAAACTATTTTACAAATCCTCACGATGATTCCCGATAGCAGAATTTTAGTTGCCACACCATCAAATAGTGCTTCTAACTTAGTTACAGAACGTCTCATTAAGTATAATGATTCTTTCAACGGTTCGATAGTGAGACTTATAGCTCATTACTTAGTTGAGTCAACAAATATACCTGATGAAATAAAACCATTTTGTGCTACTCTTGATTTGGCCAGAGAAGATACTTTTAAATCAAGACATGTAATCAAAAACAACATGAACCTTAATTGTTCAAAGTCTCTTATAGGACGACATCGAGTTACGATAGGGACTTGCTATTGTCTAGGAAGTTTAATTCAATTAGGCCTGCCTCGAGGGCATTTTACTCATATCATAGTTGATGAGGCGGGTCAGGCTACTGAGCCGGAGATTATGATACCAATGTCGCTCATTGATAAGGAAAACGGTCAAATAATACTTGCTGGCGACCCCAAACAATTGGGACCGGTAATTATGTCTAAATATTGTTTGGAATTTGGTATGGCAGAATCATTTTTATGCAGGCTGCTCGAAACTTTTCCGTATCAAAAAGATTATGAATCCTTTCAAAATGGATTTGACACCAGACTTATATCAAGACTAAGCGATAATTATCGATCAGTAAAAGAAGTTTTAAAATTACCGAGCGATATGTTTTATGATGGTTCACTTGTAGCAAAAATTGATTATAGTATGCCGTGGACAACAAAGTTTGTTAATGCCACATGTGAAATTTTTGATACAAACGAAGGACAAACTGGTGGAATTTTCGTTTATGGAATCAATGGTAATAACATTAGGGCTGAAGACAGTCCTTCTTGGCTGAATCCACATGAAGCTTCTATGGTGGCATTAGTAACTTGCAAGTTGTATAAAAAGGATATCACTGCAGACGAAATTGGTATAATAACACCATACATTGCACAGGTATGTCATGGCAACTATTAATTTAAAAATAGATGGGTGTATTCTTTTCTGTGTTATTTTATTAATTTACTTTATATTTACTTAATACAATAACTTTCTCTTTTACCCCACGACAAAAGTAGTTACTTAAGTGCTTTGAAAATGTAATGTTGTTTCAGATCAAATATTTGAGGCTTTTATTCGATTCCATGGGATTAGAGCTACCAAAAATCGGTACTGTTGAAGAGTTTCAAGGGCAAGAGAGACCAATCATGTTGGTGACAACAGTTAGATCTACCAATTCATACATTCAAGAAGATATAAAACATTCATTAGGGTTTGTAAAAAATCCAAGAAGATTAAATGTTATCATAACTAGAGCTCAGGTGTCTGCAATAATTTTCTGTAATCCACATCTGTTATGTAATGACCCTTTATGGAATTCAGTAATATCATATGCAGTTAAAGAAGATAAGTATGTGGGTTGTGATTTACCTGACTCTTTACCAAATTTCAATTGTAGTTATGAAGAATAAGATATTTTGGATTAGGATGTAATTATTAATAAATATATGAATAAACACATGCTTGTAAAGTGGTTTTTAATGGAATTGCATTTCTCTATCCTCGTTTACTCTGAATTTCAAGAGTTTAGGTACCTTACTCTTAGCAGAGTGTTTTTTGAATCTTGGAGGAACCAGTGTTGCTAACTCCAAAAGCGGCAAGTTGTTACAATCAACATTAAATGTCGCCAGAAAGTTGCTGAACTATTTTCTATCAACCGAACACAGATTGACGGCGAAAAAAAAAAGGTCGCTCGATCGATGTCGCAAGGTCAATCGAACACAAAATTTGACGGTGAAAACAAAAAAGGTCGCTCAGGCTAGTTGTGGGCTAAAATTGATGAAAATCTTGCCTTTCAACCCCTATTTGCCACTAAATATTTAAAATATTTATATTTGGAAAAGGCGCTAATTCTTGTTTAGCGACTAATATTTTTTTGGTCGCTAAGACCATATTAAAAGACGTCATTTCTAGCGACGAAGTCGCTAAATTTACAACATTAGGAGGAACCAAGCTTAAAATGGAAAATACTTGAATCTCTGCTTAGATTTCTATTGGTTACTCCTTTCCTATATAAAAATTACTCTGTTGAAGTAATACTTCTGACGTGCTTGGAGATAAGGTTCATGTATTTTATTATCTTGCAGAAATTACTATTTCTTCAAAAGTACCTTTATTGGTGGATGGAAGTAGAAGAAGTTGCGCTCTTTGATGCTTAAGTGTAATATAAAGAAAGCTCTACAGAAAGCACGATCTTCCAACCAGCGCAAAGGTACTGGTTGGAAGATAGTTTTTTTACCGATGACCACTATCAAATCAATACGTGTGAAAGGCCCTTTAAACTGAACATCCGTGCAATTGAATATTAAGATAGTGCATTGTTATCCTTATTCTTTTTAATCTATATTCTGAGATTTCGACTTTGAGATTAGAGAATACATTAAAAATATCAAATATATACTCTGTGTTTTGAGAAAGAGTGAGAGAATCGGAATGTGGCAGATCGGAAATCGAATCGACGACGGAAAAGAATTAAAAATAAATAAATAAGAAAACGTCACACGTTACGGAATTGAATTCACTGAAATGAACTGATGGATTGGATGGCTTATCATTAGTTTACTTCAAATATGTATTTTCTAAATTTTGGTTTCTAACTTCCCAATTACAATAGTGTTCGCTAAAAATGGAAGGGAATGGTGCGGTACTGTGTGACAATCTAATTAAGTGGTTGCAAACTCTAAACCTTACTGCTAAACATGGAAATCCAACTGGTAAGATCTTTTTCTTTCAATCATCATTTAGTCCCAGTATCTAAAAATATTCAAGTAAATACATTTGTCGTAGTTGTTTGATGACAAAGCCACTGAAAGTATCGTATATAATAAAAAACTTATGATTTTATTTAGATTTTACTCTGAACTAAATGTAATCTAGTCCTACACGTTCTGTCTATACGTTGTTACTAATAATTTTGTCTGTTACTTAACTTATTAACCATTGGGATTTAAAAATGATATCTTTTTCTGTATATTGTATATATTAAAATATACATGTAACTATAGAGCATTGTACATAGTAGAATAAAAGTCCTTCATAATCTAATTTAGTGTATTGTTGAATGAGACGTGATAATCAGTGCTTTCCTATTATACATTTTAAATACATAGACCTTTGTGAAAAAGTAATAACCAATATATTTAGTTATATTTACATATCTGCTTTTTGCAATAGTCCACATGATTGTCCGCAATGGCTTGTTTTGAAAATCGTTTTTGAGAAAATCCACAAGGCTGTCAAAAAAGAACTTCAACATTTACTGTATTCAGTATTCTACAATAGTGTACAGTATTCTGGGAATATATATTTTTTATTTTATCTATAATAATAATAATAACATAATATTAGATTGCGACCTGAGATCAACCACACATGCATTAGTACCCTGAGGACTAAGTTTAAACACTGTCAGACTAGTGTCTCTTACCATATTCATCAAACCAGAACACAGTAGCACTTAACACTGCTGTTATTGGGCAGAAAAAGGTGGGACGGTGGTGCCATTTGAGTTGAACAACAAAAATACCACCTTTAAAATTTGTCATTGCATTGTTGATTAAGAAATGTGAGAACTATATTCTTTCTAGCATTTCAAGTTGTGCTTCAACAAAATTATGTATGCATCTATTCATGTGGGCAGGCAAATTCTTAAGTGATGAATTGAGATTAAGATGCAAGTGTGGGTGCTTGTCTTTGTATGTGTACATAACACTTACTATGCAAAATATAAATGTGTAGGTATGAGTGTAGAAAGTGTCATAATTATTTAAAAATGAATGATTATATCAAGTTATGTTATAAATGTACCTACTAGGTGTTGTTAATACTGTGCCATTGCTGGGCAAGTATCTCCCCTCGAAAGTCATAGTGGTTTTGTCCATAGTCCATCGCACTGAGCACAGCGAGTCAAAATTGGATGCAAATAGGGCAATCGAGTGAAAACTGGCTCAATATGGAGACCTGCAGAATAATTAAACTGTAATATTGATGTATCTAAAATTCTCTTTATAAATTGTACCTGGTAACCATTAAAATATTATAATGTGTACTAATATTTTTGATACTAACAAAACTATTTGATTTTTGCAAACTAGCATTTGTGGAAGAAATAAAAACCCTTTTTTTTTATTTATTTTACACACCCTAGAAAACTTTTCTTTTAAATTCACAGGAGTATAGAGTATGTTATAATATTTACTTTGCCCCTCAGAGCGGCCATACAATTGATATACCTACGTAATGGAGATCATGATGAGCATGTCAAGTTGTATCAATATGATTTTAAAATAAAAACTAACAAAGGCACCAAAATTAACAGTTTGCTAGAGAGTGCAAAGTGTTATATTAATAGTGATTACTATTATTTTCCATAAGAACACTTTACAGTATACCATACGTTTCACACTACGTAAGTAGGTAGTTGTTATAGTTTACATTAGGTATTTATTTACCTGTAGTAAAATAACTATGTTTATGTTTATGTGTTATGGATATTTTGGTTTTCTGTTTTTAATCTATGTATATGTAATGTGTATTTCAATATTTTTTGGTAAAGTCAATGTTCTCATGCCACTAAAATATATTTTTTATGGTTGAATAAAATTCATTTCGAACATCAAAATCCTTCATCTTTACCTACTCACTTCACAAGATGTAACATTGATGAAGAGGAGGCATAAGAAGTATTAACTAATTTTTTTGTGGACTTCTATCTATTTCAGTCCATTTGTTTGTTTTTTTAAATAATAGATACAGCATTTTTAATGACCTCTTTAGATTTATTAGTAAGTAACTTGGAAGTAATTTTCAGTAATTCATATTAAAAATAATTATTTCTTCTACAGATCTGTCTGACGGGGTGGCCATAGCAGAAGCCCTTACACAAATTGCTCCAGAATATTTCACGCCGGCCTGGAATTCCAAAATAAAAACAGATGTGGGGCAAAACTGGAGACTAAAAGTGAGCAATTTGAAAAAAATATTGGAGGGAGTTGTCGGTATGTGTTTTGCTGCTGTTTATTTATATATATGAATGTACTATTATTTATATGGATATATTGTTTTCCTCTTGAAAACAAGACTAATATATTTTTTCTTATGTAATTAAAGAAACACTTTGATCAACCATTAACAACTTTACCATATGTGCAGTGTGTGCTTTATACTCTAATTGAATTACTACTTTTCTTCAATTTTTTATTTCTGCTAATAAATACCTCTAAAATGAGACAGTATTAGAAATCACCAATGTTGCTTATCTACAGAGCCCATCAAAAGTTATATCGATTCGGTTTTATAGTGTTCATCTTCATATTGCGTTTTTAGATTATCATCAAGATATCCTAAATTTAAGTCTGCAAGAGTTTATAAGACCCGATGTGGTTAACATTGCTGAAAATGCTGATCTGTCAGATTTGGGAAGATTGCTGCAGTTGGTTCTCAGTAAGTCTCACATCTTATTAAATTCTGTAATTTTCATTTCGCCTTTAAACCATTACTCAGTACTTATATTATTTTACATCTGACATATTATACATTAACAATTCTATACAAATAATTAAAATTGGTCTCTTTCAATGTCAGAATAACTGTTAGTAAAACTACGTGCTTACAAAATTATAGACAATACTTATAACAAAAAATAAAAGTTTTGTCTGTCTGTTTGTTTGTTCTGATTTATTTTTGAAATGGCTGGACCAAATATGGCGAGATTATCGCCAGCTGACAGCTCATGTTATAAGGATAAACTTAGAATAACTTCATATAAAGAAATAAATTAGGGTTTTGTCCAAAGAAATAAAATTCGCGCGCCGCCGAGCAATTTTAGGTATTAGATATCCTGTTCTACTTGATGTGTCATTTGGGTCATATGTATGTGCCCGTATCCGAACCTCGCACACCAGGAATGAGAGGCGCGTCAACCACGAAGCTATCACTGCTATAGGTAGATCACATATTGGTGGATTTCACGTGACGTTGAGAAAGAAGGCCATTGGGCTATCTATCATAACTATTCCTACTACTATCAAATTCCAAAGTAGTCATGGGGTTGGTGACAAATTTTAAAAGGCCTACGTTATGTATATTATTGACTACTGACCATTGAACATGCGAAGTCAGGTGCAGTGCGTGTCCATGTACTATTTCATGTAAAACATTAATTTAAATTACTATTTCAGTTTCTGTTCCTTTTATGAATCAATCAAAGTATTTTGCATGAAGTTGAAAACGATGATATTTATGTTGTTATTTGTCGTTGTAATTCAAATAGGCTGTGCAGTCAACTGCATCAAGAAAGAGGAATACATAACACGCATAATGGAGCTGGAGTTATCATGTCAACGGTCCATAATGCAAGCAATACAGGTAATCAAATTATAAACCTCCACTACATTGGCTATTTATAAACATTCTGTAAACAGTGCGCCGCTGAGAATGCCGAGATGCATTGTGTACTGAATTTGTGAAACTGAAACATTATAAATAAAACTTATCTTTTGGAAATAGACTTGCAAGTGTTGCAAAATGCATACATTATAACGAAAACACTTCCTTGCTTTACTATGAAGTATTCGAAAATAATATTTTAATAATGAATGCGGAAAATTAAGAATTGTGTATCAAAATTATGCAACGTCCGTAAACAGTGCGTTACATGTACCTACCTACGTACGTTGAAAAAATTCAATTAACAAACGATCTTGCTCAAGAGTACTTTCAGTGGTGCATAGTTATTCTTATTGCTGGTTCGCTCGAAAC
>DWPW01000200.1:0-13252 GCA_018252015.1 Astraptes brevicauda
TGTCTACTGTACTATTATTTAAGAATATGTAAATAGCATGTATATTTGTACTTATGTACTTACTTATAATGTATATAAGGAAGTATGCTTTTCTTTAGAAGTTGATCATCAATGTAGTGCCGCGATCAGTTTCAGTCACGCAGACCTTTCCGGCACACCGACATTTAAATAATAGAATAGTTTTATTTCTGGGTCTAATATTGAACTTGTCGTCTTTGTGGGTATTTGCAGCACCCATAGCATAGATTTTTAGACATAAAATAGATCATAAAATTTATAATCTATCAATACTTACCATTATTAAATAACACAAACTTCAAAAGTTTCCAGTTATTGATAAAATGCCATTGGTATGAAGGTATTTTCAATCGATTAACAATTTACAACGTATCTTCATTGATACGCACTTATTAAATTAAAAGATAAGGTAGGTAAAGTAAATTAAATACCTAAATAATTAAGATTGGATTATAGAATGAATACCGTTTTGAACCACTTAAGATTCCGGAGATTAAATCCTACAAGACTATAACATTAACATACGATTATAAAATTATATAAAATATAATTTTAAATAGTTGGAATTGAATTTTAATTAGTCTGAATTGAATTTTAAATCAGCCACGATCGCTTTCAAATAAATGTATACGGGTAGGTATACAAAATAATGACTATATTTTTAGGAAAATGTATGTTGTTTAGACAATTCGCTAATCAATTCGCTAATATACATACATAGTAATTACGCTATACGCATGTAATGTTGTTTATATCTACAAACATTAAGCGTGTCAGATACACGCCGTTTGTCAAAATATTGTATGGGAAATATGATATTAATGATAAAAATATTCTGGCAGCACCATAGCCATAGCTATTTCTGCCTTATAACAGCGGTGTCAAGCGCTGCTGTGTTTTGGTCTGAAGAAGGAAGAAAGGGAGACATACTTATATAAGGCATTCCAACTTAGTCCTCAGGGGTAGCAACGCATCTGTGGTCAACCTTAGGTAGGACTTTGATCTTATCTGGGCCTGATTACATATGTCCATGGGCGGCAGTGACCACTTACGATCAGGTGGACTGCATGCTCGATTGCTACTACCAAATTATAAGATATTAATGAGTCCGTAAACGTTAAGTGGTTTTACGTTAAATATTTTAATAATATAAGTTCACAATTTCGTCAGGAATGTTCTTTTTAAAAATCTTACAAACAAAGAAACGGTATATAAAACGCAGTTCGTTCGTTTTTAAAATCCGTTTCAAAGCTGAAATAACTAAACATTGCGTCATGCACAAACTGAGTAAACTGCAAATGTTGGCAGTAAATTTGTCATTCTGTCAACCCGACGCGATTTGGTCAAACTAAAATTGCATGATAATTTTGATTAGAACCGACGCGGCCGCGATGACACATGCAAAAATATAGCGTGAATTGTGCGAGTACAAATTGTGTGGCTCGCACGCGATGCGTTGTGAATAAACTGCGGAATGAACGGCTAACAGATAATTGAACGTCAACAGTGGTTGTATTTCCATTATTTCTTGGTTTCACAAGGTTTAGAGTCCATTAGAATTGTTCTTTTTTCCCATATATATTACGAGCTTAACTACTATTTCAAAGCTAATTTGGATGTTACCCAAAATTCTGACGGACGTGTAAGTTTCCTTGTTATTATAAAAACGAAACATTTTCATAAGTTTTATCCCTTAACTAAAATGTCTCCCAAATTTTAAATAGATCCAAGTGTACTATTTTATCCCTATTTCTTATTACTATGTTAACTATTCGACATTTTTGGAAATGCGTAGAGTTTGCTCTAAGCGTTTGTAGAGTTTGTAGAGTCTATTTGTGAGGCTTAAAACCCTTTGCAGCCTTATGATATATATGGAACAAGATATTTTAAACATTAAATAAATAAAGCTTTAATCATACCAAACGATAAACACGTGAACTATAATGATAAAGTAGGTACAAGTGTATTAAGCTCATAAGAAACTTAAGTGGCATACTAATGTGTAGTAAATTTTCCATACGTAATATTAATGTGACGTGGTAAGTGAACGTAATAAATATCACTTTAAAATTGAAATATCTAAACAGATGTGATATGTAGGTATAGATATTGGGTTCTTGGGGGCCAGATGCACGACGATTTTACAAGGAATTGTCGTCACGACTGGTCGATGTTTCGGGAGATCCAAAGGCTGGTAGATTTTTTGTCCAAAGAATAAGTTTGGCCATCCAACGCGGTAATGCTGCCAGCCTTCTTGGGAATCCCCCAAGAGGCAGTGACTTGGACTCTTGGTTCTACCTTTAATTTATACATTATTTTTTATTTTATTTACTTTGTATATATTGTATATAGTTCTAGCTTTAGTTTTATAAATAAAATAATTAAAATTATGGTATATTTTTCCTTTTTTAATTTATTTGTAAGTACCTACTATTTTTATCACTCAATGTTAAATTGTAAGCAGTATAAGCTATTAATTAAACATCACTTATAATTAATTATATTCGAGTTCCTGCTCGTAGGAAATTTGCAACTTCTCTTTTATCAGTGACTAATAATTTTTAAATGTCGATAACTTACACTTTTTAGATTTTTTCACCTTTTTATAACAGGTACACGAAAAAAAATCCTAAGTTATATAAAGGTGTGAAAGGGTGATCGACCTTAAAGTAGGTAAATTAATCGACGTGCCAGCCGGTCTCGTCAAATCACGTAAATTGAGGAAACAGCTTATCAAGACTTGTTCACAAATCTTTGATCTAGCTCTCTTATCACGACTTATGTATAGACTAATGTGGAGACCATTGTAGAGACCAATGTAGAGTTTACGCTACCAACAAAAACCTTATCCACTTATATCGGATCAACGAACGGCTGATTTCTGATTAATGGTTTCGGCCCTTTTAGGAAAAAAGGGTTCCGTTCATCCGTTGAAAATTTGTATTAGATTGTAACTGTTACAAGGTTGCACAATATATAATCGTTTGTACTGCGCAAGTTGGTTTGCGGTTTGTGGTTACAGCTATAACCAGAACTTGACCGTTAGAGATGGACACGATTATTCAGTACTGCTTCATGGTGATTAAGTACTATCGCATAACTTCATTACGAATAAAATATCGTGTTATTATTGATTTGTTAAATACTATCGTAATATAACATGTGATATGTATTTTCTAAAAACAGCAATATCTATTACTTATATTTAAATTGTAATACAAACCACAATTTATTACGATTTATTAATTTACAGAAAGGAATGCTTGTAACTTACAATAATAATTTGAAGGAATGTTTATTTCGGAAAAATTGTAATAAATAAAATATTAACACTACAACCACTTAAAAAAGGTTTTTTGTATATCAGTTACAACTTAACTTTTTAATTTTATATAGTAGGTATAAAAAAGCGGCTCACTTTTGATGTAAAAATAGACTACCCTACAACTTACAACCTAAATTCGTGTAGTAACCTTATCAAGTGCTACTGTGTTCCTTTTTGAAGGGTGAGCTACTGGAGATACTCTACACGGGTAGTTTCATCTTTCTCAGTCGACTATGATTTCAGTCCTATCTGGGGTAAATTATACATATCCATGGATTAGTGGCCACTTGCGACACTTGTCCCCTGATATACACCCTGCCCGTTTATATCTATTGTATGTATAAATTGTATATTTTTATTTATTCTAAAAATAATATTTTGAACCACCATATTATAATAATAATTCTGTTATAATTGCTTCGCAATCGATCATGTCACCACGCGTTCATTACAAATGTTAATGTAATCGCTAAACAAGTTTGAATAGTTTATATAATTCCACAATTACTGCTAGGGTAAATCTATTCACTACATAAACCGCAATAGACAATACGAAATCAAACAACTTTTATTCGTATCCCAGTATCGTCTTAACCCCTCAACCCTTTCTATCCGCTTCATAAAGTCGACGAAACGTACAAAAATACGAACATAATGCCATTTGCATAATGTTTCAAGCTTTGTTTTTTCATAGAGCAGTGGGTCTCAAATGTCACCACAGAGTAAGGGTGCGAAAACATCCATTATGGGGTGCCGAGTGTATTAAAAATCGTTTCGCGTCCTTTACATTCTTAAGGTTATAGGGTTTTGCCGCATTTAGTGCGAAATGCGAAGAATGCCCATTGGAGAATCGAGATAAATGCCGTTTCCTCAAATTTGCTTCGTTTGTAAACGTTTTTGCTTAGGTGTTTTTGTTTTTATTGTATAACGTTGAACACGAAAATACAAAACATGGTTATTTTATCTCAAAGATAATTAATTACACAAAAGAGAACAATTTAAATGAATTTATTTGAATTGTAATCTGGTAATTTTACCTGCTGTAGGTAGGTACCGATGTAGTTTTGAACTGAGCAAGTTAAACTTATCAATTCTTAAAATTTTTGTAAAACAAAATAAACAATGTTAAAAGCTATTAATATTTTAAGGTTAAAAGTATGTTGACTCCATAAGTACCTCGTAGGTACTCCACAAGACATTTAAAGTCCTATAACGGAACCAGTGGACATTACACAAGCACTGCAGCATTGCACTAGATGAGCAGCGAAAGTGTGAGAGAAACTGGGGAAGTCCAAGTATTAGAAAATGAAATAGGTCGTGACGTGTAAAGACGTGGGCAGCATCGGTTACGTCCCGGTGCATGTGAGAGGAATCATTAAACTGAGGTGCAGGAAATTAAGATGGACGGGACTTTCTGATGTTGGCTAACGCACTGTCTGTGTTGAGAACAAACAGTTCGCCTTTTGAAATAAATAAATGATCCGATTAAGATTTGGAAGTCACACAAGATAAGTTCCATCTTATGTTTTTAAAAATATGTAGATAGGTATATTCAAGAATAATCCCTTTTTTCATCATTCAATCATCTTCTTTAGTAGGTAAATACTATGAAATAAATTATTAAAATAAATACTAAAGACGTATTGCAAATCAATGTTGTGGTATAATTTTTTTTTTAAGTTAGCCACTATAATATACAACTTGGATCACTAATTTACCAACAGTTCTTTATTTATTATTTACGAATATAAATAACTAGCTGACCCGATGAACTGTGTTCCGGCTCAGAGGCAATAAATAAGCAGATTTTGGATTTTATCAAGTTCATTTTTTATTAGGATTAGTTCTAATTTTCCACCATGCTTAAATATGGATAAAACTACGTTTCGCGGCCGAACGGAATAAAAAGTGTCCATGTCCGTCTCCTGGTTCTAAGCTACCTCCCACCAATTGTCAGCCAAATCGGTTCAACCGTTTGTGAGTTTTAAATAGTGTAACTAACACGACTTTATTTTATATATATACAAAAATATCTGTATATTACAAAAATAAATAAAATCCTACTCGATTCCTTATTTTTTTTTTGAGTTTTCCTGATTTTTACTTTTAATAAACGGAATACAGCTAGTGAATACCGAAAATTAAATTATATAATCTTTTTCATTAACAAAATAAGAAATTAAAATATGTACCTATACTGCAAATATTATTATTTCTACAACTACATATATATATTGAATTCAAACAGAGAAGGTATCATAGAGTATAGGTATCTATGTACCTATCAGTGGAGTAGACTTGAAGTCTCTACGACCGGATGTAGTAGTCGTTCCGGCAATAACAGTTCCGGTGCCGACACTCGGCGCGCTTCCGTTTGTTTGTGCCTTCGACAAGCACTGAGTTACGAGGAAACGTGAATACTTTGTATAAATAGATTATTCACGTATTTTTGCAAGCTCCTAGAGTAAGTTTATTATAACTTTAGTAGCTTTAAGATGCTGGCGTAAATGGATAAGAGACCATTATGCACACCTTATTGCCCTACTACTGGAAAAGGCTATTTAGGATTTTTAAAATCTGGGGTTTAATTTTTTTTTCTGCTTTATAACAGCAGTGTTAAGCGCTACTTTGATCTGGTCTAAAAGGTGTAGTAAGGGAGACATACTTATCCGAGGCGTTCCAAATTAGTCCTCAGGGGTAGCAACACATATGACCGATCTCAGGTAGGACTGTGATCTAGGGTTGTCCATGGGTGGCAGTAACCACCTACCAGTAGGTAGGCTGCATGCTCGTTTGCTACTTTCATAACATAAAACAATAAAATAACCTTCTGACCTTCTACAATAAACTTCTGAAAACGCAACGTGAAGAAAAACGTGTAAGACATCTTCAAAAATTTCGTTGATTCATTTATCGTGTTGAAAATTAGAGTACATACTAATCTTGAAACCGTATGTTCAACATAGATCCTGTCTGTGTGCGAGATTTAACGCTTCGAATGATGTCATGCGCTATGTAACCAACTTCATATAGAACAAAGGTTCTGCATAAAGCCAAGCACCAATGCACTGCTTACTACTACCTTTAAGGACTAAGATGTTAAACTCATATGTAAGTACCGATACCCATTCACTGTAATGCAAATACTGCATTTTGCTAGGTGTTGCGGTGGTATCTCCGCGTTTGGATTGCACAGCTTCTACGTCCGTTTAAAACTCTTATTATAAAATAATTCTTATCATTATAAAAAGTTAATAGATTGTAAACTTGGTTTCAGTCTTTGTTATGTTGATATACAATTATCTTCTTATGAATAAATCTTTTGGCCACCCTAAGACAGTACTGTTACTACGAAATAGGTATATATTGAAGGTCTACACTCGAAGGAATTGAAAAAAAACCTTTAATTTATCGTATTCATTATAATTTACTATGAGTACATTTAATATGTCACCACAGAATTTCAGAAACATTTTACAATAGGTATTGCGCTAATGCCAAGAATGTTTCATTAGTTCATATTAAGTGATCATCATGTTCGTTTTAATGTGAAAAATGACATTTATTTCAACATTATGATAATTTAATAATGATAGAATATTTAAATGTGAGCGCCTGCTGCAGAGAAAGGTCTCGGGTGTTTTTAATTTGGCGCAAAATTAATGAAGATTCCGTTATTTCGTTTCAGAAGAGTTGCGGCGTTCAGAAAATGTCTGGTTTTTCTGCGTAATTCTGCACGGTTGTTAGTATTTTGTTCGTTTTGTTTCGCTTGTACGTATTTAAATAAATCAGATTATTGCGAGCGCGTGTGAATTGGAAAGTTAGGCGTTTAGAAAGCGCTATATAAAACAGGCAATTGAAAGAAAATGGATATTTCTTCGGCGATCAATCCCTCATATAGCACCCCATAACGGACCGCTTTTACATACCGACCCTTAGAAAACCAATAAGAACAATAATAAATAACTCTTATCATATTTCGAGTATGCTCCTGGTCGCATCGCGAGAGATCCGAACCAATATATCACTAGGAATTTACGAGGCAAGATACGACAGGAAAATTGCAAGAATGGTGGCGCAATCTATCTTAGTTGGGTTGCTCGAGGGAGGCTGGGGGAGCTCAGGGGCTCGGAGGGGGTCGGGGCGAGGGGCCGAAGGGGAAACTTCGAGAGGTTATTAGTCCAAGCATCTGTTGTTGAGCGGGGGCGTGATGAAACTGCTCGGGTACAAGCTAACAAATCTAATTGCTCAGTAGGCGCCCGTGTATAGTCGCCTTGACAAATGGCCCCTCATGTGGTAGCGTGGTACACGGCAGCAATTTGTTAAACGCACAGGTCACCCCGGGTGATTTAAGATTTTTATAACACAGTATTTACTACGAGGAGCAGTAAATACAAGGAATGGGAAATATTTCCACTACAGTGTTAAAGCGTAAGGCACGTTTTTGCTTGTATACACTGAAATTCAATATTTGACTGAGTACACAAGTAAGTTTTGCTTGCGTATTGTAAGCACTTAAACATTATTTATAACAAGCTCCTAGAATCTTGTACTACAATTTCATTTCAAAGCTACCTTTTTAATAAATTTTTGACGACTACTAATTAATTTATACAGAACATTGAAAATATGTAAGTGTACATGATAGGTAGACTATTGTATAAAATAAGTTCTAATGATAATAATAAAGTGACAAAATAAATGAAAAATACATAAAAAAATACCTGAAATAATAAAAAAATATTTGTATCATATAAATTATTACTTGATCATATATTCCTTATGGTTTTTTATATCTCCCTATAGATGTATGTATAAACTACAAGCGTATAAAACAACTCCATACGTACGAGAGAGCTTGTAAATATTTATTCAGATCGAAATGGTCAAAAATGCGCGTATCTAGTTATCTAAGGAGTAGGTATGTGCACTTTAAATGACTTTTAACATCCTTCTCTACTTCGAAGAAAGGTGTAGAAGGCTAAGTTTTTTATATTGGGACTCTGCTTGACGTAAGATAACAAAATACGAAAAGTTTAGTTCTACCGTATACCCACCTCATACAATCTTTTTATGCTTATCTTTCTGTGATTTATGAGTTGCTCGGCGTCCAACAACGGGAAAGAAAGGAGGTATACAAAAGTAATTTATTTTTTACGTTTGTTTTTCTTGTCCTTCCATCGTGCGTGCTGTACTGGCCGCGGGCGAACAAGTTGGCATTTTTGAGTTGTCGCGTATGATTTATTTGTGACCCGAGCGTAGGCGGTGCTTAGTGCGATCGGTATTTCGGGTTACGTGCATAAATCAAAAATAAATTTAACCTGTCACTCCTTTGTTGTGATTGGCGCAAAATTCTTACACAAAAAAATCAGCACGACGCAACTCTTAAAAGCTGCGATCTTTTCGTAAGGACATATTTCGCTCCAAACATGTATCAACGTTGTTCGGCTGACAGTAAATTATGGTCATCAAAATTTGTTTTATGTGCATTACTCAGACAGTTCGAACTGGCTAGATATTTTAGCGTTAACGCGATGTATTTTTGAGATAAGGCGACATAATGTTTCGTGTAGCAATAAGTGTAACACGTCATAAATCCGAAAATGTCGGCGTGGAAACTGGTTATAAGATTGTATAAAAAGTTCACACACTTCGATATTCGACAAACATAATATCTTAATGTTCTCTCAATTAAGCGTCTTTACTGACCGGACATGCGCGGGACAGAATTATTCATGACGTGCGCTACATATCACTCCAGTAAATGATTTACGCAATTTTTACACATGAGATTTTCGACTTAATTAATATGACTTATTTTGTTCACAGGTACGTGCTTATATTTGGAGTGAAAGCACCTGCATTACCGTAAGTTTTAACTAGTAAATATGAATGTTACCATACATTTAGAGTACCGTTAATACAACTGGACTGGGGTTAACGCCGCAAACTTTGACATCAGTCGTATTCATTAATTACATTATTAACATTCATTAATTACATTTTTAAGTATTTCAAGTATATAGACACCTTTTAACAGTGGAGCGTACGTGTTAAAGTAATTTTAAGCTAATTTATTTTTTTATTGTTGCTTGTTTTAAGTTTTTTGAGGGTCAGACAGCTAAAAATAATTTAGGAGTAATTAACACTTTAAGTATGTCATGCTTTATTGTTATATCATTTTATAATCATTATTATGTTCCCTTCTGTGAATAAACTTTTAACTGTATATCATGGATATAAATAGTGTGTACAAAATATCAGTAAGTAACTGACGTTAGATAAAATTCCTGTTCTATATATTATAAAGTTGGAGTAATAAGTAAAACAAAACGTGAGCTAACGTTTTTAAACACTATCTAAAAAGATCTAAGGCTATTTCACTATCACACTTTTTAAAATCTTTGAAAACTTTCACTACTTTTTAAACATAATTATGTACAACATACCATACGTAACGAACCTACCATAACATAGCTACATTTTTACAGTTCAAGTGTAACATATGTACAAACAATGACATTAAAAAACACCAGTCTAATAATACGTATCCAAAAAACTGTACAAATCAAATACATAATCACATAAGCCCGTACGTCACATTGGATGCATCGGAAAAGCGGCCGCGAGCGTTGCCCTGGAAAAGTGCATGCATTATGAAGATTGCACATTGCACACATCTAGCCAAGCCAAGCAGTACTGCAGTCGTTGCCAAAAATCACACGATAAATAATACAGGGGCAAGCATGCATTATAGCCGTACCTTATCTTAGTGAATTTGAAGCCAAGAATTGTCCATTAAATATGCATTAAAATTACCTGTCCCGAATGAAAAATTAGCGGAATTTACGAGCGGTTAACTCATCGTTGCTTCTTTGACAATTCAGTTGTATTGAATGGAAATAACACTTGGTGCCTAAAACTTTTATCATTAGCATATTTATGTCCCATTGCTGGGCACGAGTCTCCTCTTACAGTGACAAGAGTTTAGGTGTATTTTTATAGTCTACCAGCTACCCACTTGTCGATTGATGCAAATCAGTTATCTAACTCATCTTTGAATTCTTTTTGTATCTACAGGTATAAAGATTTTCTCGCAAAATGATATTTATTACTCACATAACTTCCAAAGAACCTCAGCCTTTTATCTGGAGTGTTAAATTTTCAAGTCATTTCTGAGTGACTATCGATCCTTTATTCTGTTTTCAATCTATCCTATCCTATGTAATGTGTTAAGAAAAAATATTTTAGAAATACGTAAATTTTTTAACGATAAAAATTAAGTACCTTCTCATATCTAGAACCCACATGAGTCCACTAAGTGAACATATAAGAGGAAATAATGATATTGTCTCAACGTACGACAAAATAAATGATAAAACTTACATAGGATTAACAAGACGATGTCTGTATTTAAAAACTGGAATTACTTGTATTAGATCAGGAAATGTTTTATATTTTAATCCAATATCACCTGTTTTAGCCGTTATCAAATGGAAATATTTTATGTAAATAAGGTACATTTATAATTATTTTTAAAAAACAATCTGTAAATATTTTGCAATTTTTAGAAACGAAAGGTTAAATAGTGTGTACAAATTCTATCGGTTTATGGATTAGTCAGTCCTCGCGACTATTTATAATGAAGTGAATAACAATAATATTGGTGAAGGTGTTTGAATTTTATACATCTTTTGTTACTCCATTACAAATTCATCGCTACTAGGGCCTCATCACACTTCTCGGCCCGGACAATGTCTTAATCCTGCACATATCGTCCTGCATACATTTATGTGGGGTCATCCTAACAGATACCTTAGGCGATCCGTTGTTATTATTATTTGCTTTGCTGAGTTATCCTTAAAGGACATATGTGTGTGTATACCCACGATGTATCAGAGAGTTCATGAGATCGCCTGTAGCTTAATACGAATAAGAATCTGTTTGGTGCATATAGTTACACTATCTTAGGATGATACTCAAAGACTACATTTTACAGGATGAGTGCATTGTAAAAAATTAAGAACGTTTGCTATAATGCCTACTTTTTATCAGGAGACCCGCCACTCTTATTGTAAACTAATTATAAAAAACAATAAATTACAATGTGTCTTTTTAAAAAAACGCACATACCATTCGACCTATTTTGCAAAAGAAACGTTATAACTAAACCGGCCACACCGCTGACTGAATCATGCGTAATCCGTCTGGTTCTACTACTCAGTAGTTCGCAGGGAATTCTATTAAAGTATCAAATCATTAGGCATTCCTAATGCGTCCCGCATACGCCACAGCCTCCTCAATTAGATGCGTAGCAGATAATACTTCACAATCAGTATTTATTCCAAGTGACCGTTTCGGTATCCGTTGAATATGTTACATCATTCTTAGCTGTTAACGTAGTCACATTTATTTCATGAAGATTTTATTAGTGTTGTAATATTTTTCGGCCTACATAAATTCCTGTCGTCAAGTTATCAATGTCTACAATATCGTGTATCAAGGTATTTTCCTTTTATGATGAACACAGCGACAGTCAACATCTTCACTACACTGACGATGTCACGAAAGCGCAGCATATGCGGACAAAACAATAAATAATTTAATATCATTTCGCGTGTTCCCACGTCACATTTACCGGACATGCCCCTCAAAGTGCCAGCGTGTCAAGCCAACCCACTCGTTGTCCACATCATTGTCGACTGAAAACCAAGATTACTGCGGTAACCACTACCATGTTTAAGCCGTTTATCGGCTTGTCATTCGACTTATTTGGGTGACTTGTGTCTTAGCTGTTGCCATTATATTGTTGCCATTTGTAGATTTTGACTAAGTCAATAATATTGCTCAAATAAATGCGCGTTAACAGCATAATATTAAAACAAAAATATTTGTCCAAGTTTAGTTGTTATAAAGTTGTGCCTGCTTTTAACGCTATTGTATGTATATTAACTTAAGCTAATTCAATCCGTATCTGAGTAAAGTGGTTAAGTATTCTTTAGGCCTCCCCCAGTTGTAGGAAAACTAGATAAGATGTAAAAAAGAATTGCGAAGCTTGTCCGAAAGCATAACACAGATATTTACTTTATATGGTGATATCCAAAATTCATTAGTGATTTAGTTTTTAATTCCTTTTTTTAAATATAAACTGTGAAATTTACAAAAAAAGTTACCGACTTTCTCGTTACATTCAACGTTTTATACCAATTATAGTAACGTATTAGCAGTTACATTTCTAAGGACGCCCGAGTCAGCGGTTGTTTAATATTAATCCGCTTTCTTTGATATACTGTCTCACATAATCGATTAGCGAGTGAGTGCAACTAGTACGTTACCTCATCACCGGCCCACTGCCAGTTCGATTGTTATTCACTAGCGCTCATCGAGTTGACATCGCTCGCATACAGGGAATACTCAATGTGGGGAATTTTCGCATACGACCGCCTGTCGTGTGCGTTTCAGGATGATACTCAATGACGGGCGAATTATTCCTCGACTTATTCCTTTAGTGTGCTTACCCAATTCAACAAAAAAACTACCAATAAACGTGGTGATTGCAAGCCAATAATCACCTGTATAAAATAAACCCTACATAGGTAGTGTAGGAGCGAATGTAAATGATCAAATAAATATACTTATATATTTTTATGTTATGGAGCAAACGAGCATGCAGCCCACTTGATGGTAAGTGGCCACCCATGGACATCTGTAATCAACCCCATGATCACAGCCCTACTTGTAATCGGCCATAGATGAATTACTACTCTTGAAGACGGAACGCCTCGAATAAATATGTCTCCCTGACCACAACCTTCAGACCAGAACACAGCAGCGCTTAACGCTGTTGTTATAAAGCAGAAATAGGTGTGACGGTGGTGCCGCCTAAGTCGAACCACAAAGGATTGTACC
>DWPW01000201.1:0-13250 GCA_018252015.1 Astraptes brevicauda
ACTTAAGTCATGTTAAAAGTAAATATGAAAAGCCTTGACCTAAATTAAAGTACGTGTGACATGGCTAAAGGAACTGTAGTTTCAGTTAGTGGAAAGTAACAAAATAAATAAAAATCCAACTGTTGTATAATTTACTTATAAACAAAATATATTTCACTTATTCTTTTCCGTACTTCATACTAGAGCTGAAATGCTTTTTTTCGCTTTTAGCTTTGTGTTATTTCACATGAGCGAAGCGGGTGGATGCAGGTTTCGTTTTACAAAAATCTTTGTACTGTATAACATATGAATAATAGTAAAGTGCTTTGTTTTTCTGCTCTAATTATACAAGAGTCCCGGGGCCTTAGGATTTCATTTTTTATCAAAACACTGAACGACCGAGACCCTTGCCCGAGGCGACTACTTTCATGTTCTTTTGTGCTTACATTTTGGAACCAATGGACAAGTACTGTCTAATCTTAAATTGTAATGTTTATTCTTTTATGTTACGGAAGTAGCAAACGATTAGGCAGCCCATCTGATGGTAAGTGGGGACTGTCGCCCTAGGATATCTGTAAACAACCCAATATGAGATCAGTCCTAAGATCGATTACAGATGTGTTGCTACCCCTGAGGACTAAGTTGAAACGCCTTGAATAAGTATGTATTCCTTACCCCGCCCTTTTAGACCAGAACACAGTAGCGCTCAACACTGTTGTTGTAAGGCAAAAATGGGCGTGGCGGTGGTGCCGCAAGAGTCGAAGCACAAAGGATTCTGCCACCTTATAATGTTCAGAATAAGTAGCCATCATTTATTGCATATCAGATATTTATGTTTAAATTTTATACATTTTTTTATAACTTTATTCGTGTGGAATATTCAGCCTGCAATATTTTACTTTTTTCCAAAAAAAACTATATAATAAATATTCTATATAAACTCTACCACTATATTTAACCCCAAGTAATTTCCATGAAACATCATTACAATTACAATTTCTATATTTTTTTTGACATCCTATTAATACTCATAAAAGTTATTGATCGATTTTGGACACGGTACGAAAGTTAAAAACTTCAAGTTCCTGATATAAATGATGCTGCGAGGGTAGAAACGGGATACAATGGGAAGTTTGTAATTGCAGCGGGAAGTTCCCGAGTCGTAATGAGATCCTGTTATTGGCTGTCGATGTGTTTCAAACTGAAGTGATTTCTGAAGTGTCATTAAGGTTATAACGATTCGCGAATAAACTACTGTTGAGAAATGTAATTAATGTCAAACTAATTAAAAAGGTAGTAAGAACCTATGTTTGTGTTAGTTTTTATGCACACCAATGTAAAGTTTAGTTGTAAGCACTTCTATGCATATGTGTACCTATTAAATATGACAAAATTACGTATATCTACTATCTCGATTGGTTCTTATCATCAGAGTATTTTTATTTTAGCACTACATTACATTATCATCAGGATTAAATTAAAACTATTTTTTAGATTAAACAATCGAAATCAAATTTATAAGTCAATCACAATATCTGATAGGAAGTCTACAACCGTCAGCAGTGAACCCATAATATATCTATGAGTGAAATTAAACAAAATAAATAAAATAGTATAAAATTGACATAACTCGCCGCAGTCAAGCCACAATGACTACCTTTTAGCACACAGTATTTCCGCTGCTTTGTTCTAGTTTGTAGGTTATGGGGTTGAAGGGAGAGAGACGCCCCATTAAAATTAGTGTTTCAACTCAGAATCAAAGTATAGCTTCTGAGAGATACACACCGTAGTTTCGCTACAAATGTCCATCGCATTGCGCGTTAATAAATTAATATCTGGCAGAGTTACAGGAATGGTCTCTTAAAGCTCTCTAACAAAATGAATCATTTTAAATTGAAAATATAACCCGAATCCGATTTGGATATCATGCCACGAATACTTATGAAAATTTTTGTCTACCGGCCATCAAATGACATCTTGTCTGCGCTTCCTACGAGAGCAATATACCATTGCTATAATTCCACAGCATATTCAAAAAACTCATTTTTATACTTATAGTCCCCTAAGACCGGCATAATCTAAAATATGGCTAATACAAAAAGCAGGAATGAATTTCCAGTTACGCGTACAGGCAGTCCCGAAAGACCAAACAGGGATACAATGCAAAAGTTCGTAATTGTACCAGCGATATACAACACACCTAAAAGTTTGGAATTAGTCGATATTTCTCCCATAATTATTCAGCAAATCCCTTACTTATTCAAGTAAAGCTCAAAGACTAAGAAGAATTTGACTGTCAAAACTTTTGCAGCGGTGAAGGACGTTAATAAATTTTCCTTAATGACAAGAAAGTGCCTAAAATATTTCTCCTATTGATACTTTATGCTCCGAATATTTGTTAAGGCAGCTATGTCCATTAATGCGCAATATTTGAACCTTTCAAATATTTTTGGGCTTCATTAAAATATCTCAAAATCATGCATAAATAAAATTATAATTATACAACTGTCTAAAATATAAATATTATTGATGGGATACGTCCAACAAGGATACATTTACCTGAGGTATATTGATAAATGATTTAGCCATCAAAGATTCTATTTTAAAATAAAACATTGAAACATTAACAGACCATAAATAAAACTCTTATACACACATTCGTTTCTTTTTAAGGAACATAATAAACTTTGGACAATACGTAAAACGGAATGATTATATTAACTTGAGTGCGTCAAATTCTAAAGAACTTTTGTCGTTTGTGAGCAAAAAGCTGATAAAAGACTTAGCGGTATAAAATTGCTAAGGCTTTTGAGAAGAAATAAGAATAAGTACCGTCCTTCAACATTATAAATCTTAATATGAAAGGGTTTTATTATAAATATTGTTTTTATGCATACTTAGTGTTACTCACTTACCAGTTAACGGTAGCACTACGTTATTTTTCAAAATTGCTTTTTATTTATTTTATCTAAATCATTAAAAATAGAAAACCATTTTGAAAAATAACGTATTGTATAAATAATACAATTCATTTTATACACGATATAAAAGAAGTTATAATTACAAAACGCTTGTTTCGAAACAAGTTCGAACAACTTTAATCGAAATTTTTCAATATTGGAAAATAAACGCCAACAGTCTTACAATACGCAGTAGATACTAATAACAATAATGAAAAATGCTTACCGATTCAATGCTTAGCGGCGATGAAACGGCACTTTCGCAGAAAAACAACGCGTATCTCACTCTGATTATTATAAATCCATGTTTTCTATTTACCCGCATATATTATCCATGGCATAGAGTTATTAAATACACAGTTATTAGAATGAATAAAATAAACATGATATTATCATTCAGTGCGCTACACAAAGTTTCTACGTTCTACTGAAAGTGAAATGTTAACACGGGGTGTTTTTTCGTTTTCGTGGCGATGTTGCCGTCGTACGGGGAGACACGACCGCACCGAACGAACAACGGTACCAAACTGGCAGGGATGCTGCCCGTTGCTACGATACGACACCCGTTTCCACCCCCTGTAGATTGGGCCGCCGCCCTAGACGAGTGCCGCGCAACCTAGTTTTATGTATAGATGCTACTGTCTGCGTAATAGCTCTTCAGTTATTTCCTGATAAAATCTAACTAATGTTGTTATTGAAATGTCGAATTATTTTAATTCACAAGCAGTATCGCTATTCAAATGTCCTGTTTGAGGATTTTTCCGATATCTTGAATATATTCGTATTTATAGCATCAAAGTCCTTAAACCTTCCGACACAGTGTCGCCATAGCTATAGCGCTCTTTAACAATCTTTAACAAGTTCTCTTTTGTAAATGAAAAGCGTGTACCTACATTAGAAATATCATTATTGAGGACTTCAAATAGTTTTTTCTATGATGTAACGATAATAAATACTTAATATAGGTACACTTAACATTGTCCCTGTAATACCGGGACCAGAATAGGGCAACGGTCTCCTGCCTGTCGTAAAATGCAACTAAAAGGGGGCTTCCGGGATTGCGGGCGGCTAAAGTGGGTGCTCGAACCATCTGTCCAGCAACCCCGGGAAGATCAGCGGTATGTGAGGCCGCGTGATGTCGTAAAACCTGCAAGGACTGGTTGAGGAATGCTCACCGGGGCAGAACCCGAAGGAGCATCGCGTTTGGAGGGCTTCAGTGATGGTCCTAAAGGTCCTACAGTTCCTCCACATAACGCTGAGGAACGCCACCGGGGGATTTTAAAGCGGTAAAAATCCTACATAACCCGACTTCGCTTCCAAGGTGTCGGGTACCTTTTAAAGGATTCCCCCTCTTGAACAAAAAAAAGTATGCTTGATATGTACTATATGTCAATGAAAGGAATATTTATTTAGACGCTTTCGCCACCCTTACATAAGTGCATTCTGATTACTTTTCAGATAAATAGTATGATTAGTTAGAAGAGCTCAGTCCACCTGATGGCAAATGGCCACTGATGCCCATAAAACATCGGCCTTCCCATTATAGAATTGAAAAGCCTGATGCAGAGCACTCAAGACATGGAGGGATTCCCAATGTGAGAGTAAGGACAGCTCTTTGATGAGCTCAGTTTTGTTTAACCGACTTCAAAAAAAAGGGAGGAGGTTCTCAATTGAACTGTATTTTTTGTAATACACTTGTTTGATATTTATCTGTAACAAATTTGTAAATTTATTTGTGTCCTGCTGTGACGTTTCATTTTTATTAAAAAAAAACCTAAGTAACAATGTCTCCTTAAAAATAAGTCATTTCCATACCACATACTTGTCACACTATTTAAAAGTTGATCCTTTAAGCGATATATATTATCTAATGACGTTACAGAACGTTTTTTAAAAAAAAAATCGGCCCGTAACATCTTTGGGCATTTTTCGCTATTCTTGTTTCGGGTTTGCCTATCGCTAATTATAATTACATAATTTAATTGTACTTCTTAAAATGACAATCAACATGAATTATGTTCAAAATCTCCTCATCTCTTCATTAGTCACTTAATTTAGGTTTAAGGTATTAAGCCCACCGACAAACACCTTTGGGGTTCTTGGGGTTGAACTAATCTCCAACCCAAATCAAGGAGCGGTGCGTGTGTGGCGAAATTAGACGACGAATAATTGTGAGGAAGCGACTCCTTTATACAGTTTTGATTGATCTAATAGCGTTTTACTGCGATGTATTTAGTTAAAATATTGGGGGGAAATAAAGGGACTTGGTATGTACAAAATATACTTAAGCTTTGTTTTTATAATTTGAGATGTATCTACATATGTATGTAAATCATGAATATTGTATGTCAAATTCAAAATATTAGGTAGGTAGGCACTATACTATAAATAGGTAGGTAGGTAGGTAGGTAAGTAGGTACGTATGAGGTATACATTTCGTATAAAGTGGATATGTTTCTTCATTTCGTATCATTCTTTTCCACCCATCATTGTACACAGTACACATCAGTACACAAAATTTCAATAGCCGCGCACACTACTTAACCGCGCCCATTATTTTGTATCCGTGGTTGTCGAAATTCTTACGGTATACGTTTCTCAGTGATAAAGACTTAAAAATCCATATAAAATTTATGACTCAACATTTTAGTCTCCCAAATTATACCCTTAATTACGTTAAAAATAGTAATTGAAGTAACTTGGAAATTAAATCAATTAATGCTGTAACCACAAAATATGATCCCTGATAAGTAATGCGGTCTAATGCGTGTCGAAACTGGGTAAGATGGATAAACGGAGTATGTGAAGTGACGCCTTAATACGAGATTTTGATTAATCGCCTAGAGGCAACTTGGAGATGGGACAGCTCATATTTGGTTAGGATGTAGCCCTTATATTATATTTCCTTACTATATTTATGCAGTGGCCTTGTGGGCGTTGGCGCAGAATTTTTCCTTGAGTCTTTTATGACTATTAGCCGATACCTACTGTATTCGGAATTGAAATTTATGTTACTGGTGAATGGTAGTAAAACAGGCCGCATTCCGTCTCTATAATTGTATAAGGAATGATATAAGGCAAGAACACTTTATTACAGCAGTTTGTTTCATAGAGTACCTATGTATTTAAGTTTAAAATGCATGTAAAATCAAAGCGTTATTGCTAACAATTAGGAATAAAGTACAAAGACAAGTACATGCAAGCGTAAAGGCATGCGAGTGAATAAAACACACGCGGTTACACACACTCATGCTACTTCTTCTTTGAGTAAGTACTCTAAGAAATGTGCAAAAATGAGGGCGTTAAAAGAAAGTCCTTATTGTCTTTTATATAATATTGAAGTAGAAAAATAACCAGATCTAGGTGCACATCATACTTTATTTTTCACTCCTTATTCTAACACTTATTACTAACACTATTTCAATCACTGGCCACTAGCTCTTGCTCACTTATCACCACCGAACTCTTTCGCAGCTCACCAAAAAATGCTCACAATAATTCGGCTACAAAACAATTCACTTATTGATCACGAAGCATACCCTCGTAATAATTCATTTTGTTAATTTCTCCTCAGATATCGTTCAAAGGTTCTAATTTTAATTCGAACACAAATTAAATTCGTTCATTCGTTCAATTCATACAATACATACCTAACCTTATACAAGGAATCTACCAGAGTGTAGACATGACCCCTGCTATTTCAATCACTGTTTCAATCACATCAGTTACCACAAATAAAATGACAGTATTACCTGTGGTTGGTCACACTGGCATCACGGTCACTGGAAAGAAGCAGGGTATAATTAACCATAGAAAAAGTTTATCTGACTAGCCCAAGATCGAATCCGGAACCCTTTATCAGTCAGATCGGTAAAATTAGACAAAAAGTTGTTCCAACTATCAAGTATTTACAATTACCGCTGTTTGTCATTTCTATTTCCAAAACAGGTACCTAAAGTTTGTTTTATTTTCTGCAGCGGTTACCAAAACTTTTCTTTTTCACTGAAGCGTTGAAATCCGTTTCCTATCTCTAGTTCCGTTTGTACTCGTTGTTTTCTATAGGCTTATTAAACACGACAGTTTTAAGAGATTTCTATAATATGCCTTTGTTGAACTTTTTTTCCAATCTTTCTTCGATTTCCGATTTTAAACGATTTCTGTTATGAGAAAGAGTGAAAACAATCAATAGCTTGCTATTATTATGTACTGTGTCTTTACATACATGTTTGATTAAAAACAAATTAATCATATCCATCAATATCATGAAAATCAAACAGTGATAAAGTTAAAGTTTTCAAATGTGCAACTTAGACCAAATATTATTTAACCTGAAATAACAGGAATGTTGCAATGGAAGTTCCAAGAGCACACAACTAGAGGCTCTGATAACCATTGGCTCAGCTGTAAAATTGATATATTTCCGTACAATGGCGAGTTATCGGACATCTAGATCACCTGCTCTGTTAGCGTACGTAGCGTCCTATAACCCATGGATAGCTCACATTATACTAACATTATACGAGTATTTTATGATTTGAGATAGATAATTTTTTTTGGGCTGTGAATTCCTAGGTAATATACCGTTTAATTCAAAGTCAGTACAGTAACAACATACCTATATGTCATAGTCTTCTTTATTGCGCTAAGTTGTTTTCACCCTTTTACACGTCACATAAATTAACATTATTTAGATACCTATTTAGTATTAAGACGTTATATTAATATAACCCATGTGCCTTATTTAAGTTATATAACGCAATAATTTTAAAGTTATCACCCATTTGAGATCAGAGAAGATATTAAGGTATTATTATTATTTAAACTTGCCTATATGAAAAATATAATAATTTTGGCTTTTGCATTGTTTCTCCCATTATGTCTGACCCTCGGCGTAGTTATTCTCTAGGCAAAGGAATTCATGTATTACAAACCTTACGGAATGGTTCAATGATGTATCCATGGATATACTGACCAGATACATCTTATTCCCAATTTGCTGGTTCAGCAACCAAAACGAAACGAGATAACCAACAACAAAATTACCTGGCTTAATTAAATTTTCTTGGCACCGTCGAGATGAAGTAGAGTTTCGTTCCAATGTTGCTTTATTTTCTTTTTAGGAAATACAAGTTGTTTTCAACTCGACGCTAAGTGGTAATTTTATGTCTAGGTAATACAGTTGTTGTAAGTGTAACTATGTGTGTTATATGTGTGTATTCTCGAGTATCCATTGTTATGAACGAAAAATCGTATAATAATTTATGATTTATTTGTATACTTAGTAATAATAACCATATTTAGATTAAAAGAAACATATATTTTAGGATCAGCCGGACAATTTTCTAAAAAAAATACCGAAATATTGTTTCATAGGTTCTATGTCCTAGGTTCTCGTTTCGACTTCTGCTTGTTTTGTATGTGACGCCAATCTGGGAAGACAACACTTGCGTGTTATGTAAACAAGATTAAAATTTATCGCAACACATTTTGAGGATCAAGTATTGTTTTTAAAAAGTAGGTACACGTTCCAAGTATTTATGATTAAATTACTTGATTATATCCGTCTATGAGCTGGGATGAAACTCGTAGGTCAAATTTTTTAACAAATTTGTTTGTTGTTAAGTTTTGTTAAAAGCTTCCTGTTTTCAATATAGTTATCAAATTTATGTCCACCGTCATGAATAGAGATAGTTTTAAAACTCTAGTTTTGTAGAACAATGTCTGCACTATAATCTGTTTCTTTATTAAACTTATTGTTTTTTTTAATTTATTGATCGCGTTATGACTCATTATATGCCTTTGGATCTAAAGAATTTGATAAATATCACAGTTTTTGATCCATAAATGTAATTATGAATTATTAGATTAATATTTTTTGGATATTTAAAATATTGACAGACTGAAACTTAGTTAATACGTCGTCGAAGCACATATTTTAGACATAATGAATTATTTTATATTTTCTTGTAACATATTTACAGAATCAATCAAAATCGATACATATCTACTAACTTATTTAGTATCGATTATCGATATTGTGGTGCTCGATACTTAATTATAGTAAAATGTACTCATACCCGTTGCAGATACGTACATGTGTACAACTGTAGTGAAACGGATGCATCCAAAGTAAATTAATTTAATAACAGAGATGGGATGGAACGGTCTAAAGAAAGTAAATTGAATATAGACATATTAGATAGATAGTAGATATATGCGAAAGTATTTTAGACACGATGAATAAATTGTTTAACTACTGAGTTTGTGATTTGTTTTTTGCTGTACGATATTTGTCCGTTTAATAATTGTACTCATCCATTAACTAATACGGATAATATTGCTTTAAAATTGACTGAGGTAAGTATAACATATTTTCTAACATACCTTTTCACTGGACGACATTTCAGATATATGAACTTCATAAAGGTGAATAGATTGAATGACGCACTCGGGTCAATAGATATTGCTGATAAGAGAAAATAAGAATTCAATGGCCCATAAGAAATAAACCTGAGTCTGTAATTCTATTGGTATCTTTACTGACCTTCCCAGTTTTATCTACGGGTAAAATAATTGAAGAGATTTTCCAATAGAACATGTCTGAGTATTTAAACGTGTATTATGTGATTGTAAAATCAAAGTCAATCACTTGATGAACCAAGTTCAACATTACGATTATTGATTTTGATAAACTGAACTGTGTTATATATAAGTAGTATTCAAGTTTCTTATTCCAAGTGACAATGTACATTTAGTATGTCTTAAGAGAAATAAAGAAATCTATAAACCGAAACTGAATGCTGCAAACAAACCTCATTGTTGCTTTCAGACAGAAATCATTTGTTTTTATATACTTACGTAGCCGATTACAGCCTTCATGATGTCTAGCGATTACTGTTGCCAGGACAATTATGACTCTATATTAAGTTATAAAGAGTTTAATGATATAATTAATCTGCTTTTATGCTGATTTGCTGCTTTCATATCATATATCATACTTATACATGGCAGTTATAAATCAGGAGTAGTGGTTAGTGGCATTAGGTTAATCTTACTATTTTTAAGTAAACTTTTACTAAATAGCTGATGAATATTTGATGATTTCAAATACTTGCCTATAAATTTACTGATCCAGGAATAAATAATTAGTATAATGTCTGTCACTTGATGATTTTTTCAGGAAAAAAAACGAAAAGAGGCAGCAACGTTTGTATTTCTTATACTTATGTAGCTTATACGTACAGATACTTCTAGATAAATAGATTGTTTCAACAAACAACGGAATTCCGAGTTGGGTGACCTTTGGTGAGTTGCCAAAACGGAGTCTTAGCTGATTACTTATACGGCCATTTAGAACAAGCTGTTGCTATGCTGCATCAGATTGTATATAAGATGAACTAATTTAAAATGCATTACTGTTAATGGTCGTTAAGTGTAATTACAGCATCAGACGATTAAGTTAATATCGTCTTAAAAATTAATGTCACCTATATAATAATTATTTAGTATTTGGCTCACAAAAATAGGGTCTTTATTTATATATAGATGCAATAAACTCCTTAAGTATTTTCCATACAATGTTCGTTCATCTCTTTGGCACTGAGAAGAGAGCGCGGAAACAGGGATCGGTAGTTTTCCAACAGTCTTGATTCGGAGTTTGTATATGTATGTAATGCAAAATACTTAGAAAACTTTTGATATATTATTTCGTAACACTTGTGGCGCCATCTCTTGACCAGTTGCGTAAAACCGTTAAATGTATTTAATTTACTACCACTTTTAGGTCAAGTATCAAAAAGCGAACCCCTATCACACTTCTAATGTTTGTGACAATTTAAAGAATCTAACACTAATTTAACAAGTCATATCCTACGATTCCTCGCCTAAATAATTTTTTGTAAGACAAGATACCAAAAGAAGTAAAATAAGTACAAAGAAGTATTTAAACTTTAAAGTAATTATACCTAAAGCTTATACCGTTTTACCGAATAAATGCTGGTTATTCATAGTGGACAGAAAACAATACGTGGTTCCAAAGAAAAACATTACAGGGAAACACAGGTGACACCTACATTCAACTGTCAGCTAACGTAACATCTAGGGCACGTGTGGTGGAGTGACGGATCCCACCTATTGTATAGTTATTTAGAAATTTCTATTCATTAAGAGAATATTCATTTGAGACAGTCATGTGGTTCAAGCTTTTGAGACTGCCAAAATTACGGTCGCATAAGCACTTAGGTATAAGCCGAAATTGTAAGTAGCTTTGGAACCAAATCAGACTTTAACTGCAAAGACTAGTTTCTTTGTCGTACAAACATATGAGATAGGTTTGTTAGTGCATAATTAAATGTATGATTATACCGATAGTGTAAATGGCCCTGCAGTTGCGTACAGCGCGACTTATCCGGAACTAAATTGTCTATGTTTATTTTTTGTATCAATATTATCAATTTTGTACTAGTGTATTATACTACAGTTGTATTTGGTATGTGTTGTGGTAATCATGAATACACTTTCTTTCTTTCTTAATTTACCATCATGTGTTGTGATTAATTAGTGTTGCTGTACAGTTAAAGATTGTAAAGTGTTAAAAGTGGTCAAGGTGGTAGAATCCTTTGTAGTTCGATTTCGGTGGCACCACCGCCACACGAATTTCAGCAGTGATATGGCTGCTGTGTTCTGGTCAAGAGTGTGGTAAGGGAGACATACTTATTCGAGGCGTTTCAATATAGTCCTCAGGGGTAGCAACGCATCTGTGGCCGACCTCAGGTAGGACTGTGATCTTATCTGGGGTTGATTACAGATCTCCATGGTTGGCAGCGGCCGCTTACTATTAGGTGGGCTGCATGGTCGTTTACTACTTCCATAAAATAAAAGTTAACAATCAAGCGAAAGTAATCGCGTTTGACAGATTTAGTGCAGGTAGATAAAACAATCAGCGTACCAGTGGTCTCGACAAAAGGTGTACGGAGAAACACGGTGGGGTTATAGCCAGTAGGAGTCCGGCATGTCGTCTACGTCGCCCCCGCAACTGAATTGACCTCATATAGAGTTTCATTACTTTCAAAAAGATTCATAAAACTCGATTTTGCGTCGATTACAAGTTGCAAAATTTTGACAAGTGTTATTTTTTCAAAAAGACACAGGACTCTACTATGTTGCCACTGAGAGGGGGTAATTCATGTGATTCTTTTTTTTAATGTTATGCATGTAGCAGACGGGCATGCAGCCCACTTGGATGGTAAGTGCCACTGCCGCACATGGACATCTGTAATCGACCTCAGATAAGATTACAATCCTACCTAAGGTCGGCCACAGATGCGTTGCTGCCCCTGAGGCTAGTCCTCATTGGAGTGCCTCGAATAAGTATGTCTCCCTTACCACACTCTTTAAACCAGAACACAGCAGCATTTAACACTGCTATTATAAGACAGAATTAGGTGTGGGGGTGGTGCCGCCGGAGTCGAACCACACAGGGTTTTACCACCTATAAATCCTCTCATGTAAATGTCGATAATGCGGCATATTATGAAATACTTGCTAATACGAGTAGTTTAAACCATAGGTTCGTTTTGATAGTTATACAATGTACGTTACCTATTGGCTTATCAGATAAACTATATTTCAAATTGTTATCTTACGATAAAGAGTCTTATCATCGCATCAATAAAGCTCTTGTTACTTGCATATATATTTTGGGAACCTCATAACCATAGCAACAGGTGGTCCGCTCCGCCCATTGCCAGCCAAGCTCAGCTTGAGTTATTGCCTAAAACATTTCGCATGAGAAGTTACTTTGTGGTACGTAGTAAATATACTTTTCAGTCAAATTGATTTACGCAGTTTCATTAAAAAATTATGATGGGTATAAGTCACTTGAATAATATGTTGTTTTAAAAAAATATTCAAAGCGGAAATCCAAATTTGGTTTTGACTTAAGCCGGGCTATCCATTGGCTACTATCGCTTGAGCAAGTGGTAGCTTAATTGAATTAATTTGTAAGCTAAATTGTTGGAAACATTAAGACTAATTAGCGATACTCGCCAATTGCGCAATATCTCAACTAGCAAGATTGGAGATAATTAGAAATAGCTCGTAAATGTGGTAAACGCATTAAAGTTTTGCACATAAATATAATTATATGTACTGTACCGGATAGTAAGTAATCACAGACGCTCATGAACAGCTGTAACCGAGCACATTTAGAATAAAGGGTAGCTTTTTTTTGTTTACGTGGGGGAAACCTTCAAAAGGTACACTGAAGCCTTGGGAGTGACTTCAGGTTATGTGAGATTTGTACTCACTAAA